>SRLM01001886.1:196107-241032 GCA_015708895.1 Populus ilicifolia | reverse complement strand
CTAACACCAAGCGTAATCATGTCAATAACCCATTAGAGGTGCCTATTGGGCTAATCACAAGAGCTAGGGCTAAGAAGCTTAAAGAAGCATTGAATGGGCTTGTTCAAAACATATGGAACAAAATGGACCTAAAGGGGCTTGGAACATTTAAGAAGCATGAAGGACAACCTTTAATTCATTTAATTCAGGTCCAAGAAGAGCCCAATTCATGTGGAACAAGGGGTTGATGTGTCTGGCCCAATACCAGCCTTGTTAGACTTGTCTTTTTCTAATACTAAAAGGATAAAGAATCAGCAATTTATTCTAGGAAGTTGGCCATAGCTTATTCATAAAGAGGGGAGGACTATTTAATGCTTTTCGTCACTTAGGAAGGAAAGTAATTAAATCAGCCACACAAATTTTTCAAATCAGATTTTTCAAATTTTGTTTGGGACTTCTCAAGGGTGACAAATCTAATTCTAGCTTATCTAGGATGGTATTTTTGGATTTTTAATATTTTTTAGAATTTTCTTCTTAGTTTTTAGGTTATTATTACTTATTTGGGTCAATTGTAAGTGGGCTTTCTATAAGTCCACGTAAGGGAGGTCCATTAGGGTTTCTTTAAGTCTAGTCACTATAAATAGAGGCATAACCACACATGTAAAAAAGACCATTCAGATCAATAAAACTTCTTTGCTCCATTTATTATGTGTTGGTGGGATAATCTCTCTTTCTTGGTTCTCTAACGAACTAAAAACGACTTATCGAAGAACAACTGTCTTCATGGCATCATCCTTATACTTCTCGTTCATGAATCAATATTTGTTGGGTGGGGGTTTTCTGTTTTCTATAGTGCTGGTGTCTAGGTACAAGTTATCTTTGTGTCACACTTCTATCAAACCTGATTTACATGGCTTTCCGGGAATTGGCGTCTTTACGTGTGGGTTACGTGACCATATGACCATGAGGTTCGCATCATTTGGTATCAAAGCTTGACTCCATTAATCAGGTTATATCTTTCTAAAATTTTCATTCCTTGTTAATTTCGTAAAAATTCCTTAGTATCCAATTTCTTCTTCTCCTTGAATTTGCGGCATATAAAAAAAAATTGTTATTTCATTCTATTATTGTTCAAAATATATCAGTAGCATAAAAAAACAAAAAAAAATAAGAAAATAGAAAAGAAAAGAAAAATTGTTCGGAAAGACGTTTATTTGATTCTACCACAAAGAAAACTAAACAAGAGACAATTGGATCAAATCAACTTGGAATTAGCTCAAATTTGATATTTTAATTACTAGGGTCCTAATCGCATTACATATCAAATTTGGGGTCAATTGGATATCATTTATTTTGGGTTTCAAATTCGAGTCTAACCAGGTCTGATGCATAACGTTTTTACATCAATATATCAAACTTTGTCATAAATTGCTCAAAACTTAGGTTCTGTCTATTTGGGTTGATATCGCACTATATTTGAAATTTTAACTCAATTGGACATCATTTACTTCAGGTTCCAGTTTCCGACTTAACTTGTCGTAAACGAGTCTGTCTTGCATCAACATTTGAAATTCACTTGCTTTCTGTTGATTTCATTTCTTTCAGTTTATTTCCACAATATCCATCATATTTAGGTGTTGTTTATTTTTTTTGTTTGTGTTTTTTTATTCGAGTCTTCAGTTTTGTTCATATTTCAGATAGACTCGCTTGCTACTCACGAGACTATCATCGCAGTTTCGTTTTGCTTGTTTTCTAGTTTTTTTATTGCCTCTTGAGCCATATATATATTTGGATTGTGCTACCAATTTGGTTCTATTTGGTATTGGTTTCAGTTTCGCAAGAACCGCGAGAAGGTGAGACGAGAGGTGTGAGTGTGTGAGGATATTAAGAGTGTTTGAGTGAAACACAAGTGATGCGAGGATAAATTTCTTTTACCACTAACCATTTTTTACAGGTACTATCATGTCAGATCAAAACAACACACCGCCCCACCCCGAGGGAGAACTTACATTTCAAATGCAAGTTATGACACAAATGATGGAGAGGAAATGTGATGGGAAATGTGTGTGACAGACTTGATAGGGTGGAGAAACATGGTAACGAGGCTGGTACGAGCACCCAAAATGTGAAGCTTGGGGTAAAACCGAAAGCAAACAATAGCAGTAGGGCCAACAGGCCAAGGTGGGCTGATTGTGAGGATTTTAAGGAGGTCGTTGGTGATATTGGTGATGGTGGTTTTGATGATGAGGTCATAGACTACCGAGAAGGTTTTCAGCAGCCTAGAAACCAAAGGGATTATGGGAATAAAACTAGGGGCCAATTCGGCCAAAGGAAAAATTTTCGTAGTGTTGGGGGACATGCTGATTTAGATGGTGATTTGAATGCTATCAAACTGAAAATACCTTCTTCTCAAGGTAAAAATGATCCCGAGGCATATTTGGAGTGGAAAAAAAAAGATGGATTGGATTTTTTATTGCCATAACTATTCATGGATAATGCACTGATTTGGTGGGATCAGAATGTTACTAGTAGAAGACGGAGTGGAGAGAGGCCGGTAGCGTCCTGGGAGGAGATGAAAGTGTTGATAAGAAGGTGATATTTGCCTAACCACTATTATAAAGAATTGTATCTGAAATTGCAGGGTTTGAATCAGGGTTCTAAGTCCGTGGATAAGTATTTCAAGGAAATAGAGATTGCCATGATTCGGGCCAACGTGATTGAGGATCAAGAAGCTACTATAGCTAGGTTTCTAAATGGACTTAATAGAGACATTATAAATGTTGTAGAATACAACATTATGTAAAATTGGAAGACATAATCCATATGGCAACGAAGATAGAGAGGCAAATAAAGAGAAGGGGCAGTATACGTTTTCAGACCAATTTGGCTTCATCTTCCTCAACATGGAGGCTGAATTTGAAAAGAGAGAAGGCTGTCTAACCAAAGCCTTATGCAAAGGCTAAACCACCTAAGGCCAAAAAGGGTAATACAGATGGGAAAGGTAAATCTGAATCTCAACCTACTCGTGATAGAGATATTAAATGCTTTAAATATTTAGGAAAGGGGCACATTGCATCTCAGTGTCCAAACCAAAGAGTTATGCTTATAAGAGACAATGGGGATGTTGAATCTAAAAGTGACAAATCTAAAAGTGAAGAGATGCCACCTTTAGTGGATTGTAGCAATGAGGAGATTGCATATCCTGTTGAGGGGGAGGCTTTGGTTATAAGACGTGCGCTGAACATGTAAATCAAAGAAGATAATGTAGATGAGCAACGGGAAAATATATTTCACACTCGATGTCACATCCAAAACAAGGTATGTAGCATGATAATTGATGGAGGTAGTTGTGCTAATGTTGCTAGTGATACACTAGTGAAGAAATTGAATCTGAGTTATATTAAGCATCCTAGGCCTTATAGATTGCAATGGTTGAATGAATATGGTGAAATGAGGGTTAAAAAATAGGTTTTGATTGCGTTTGCTATTGGAAAGTATTCTGATGAGATTTTATGTGATGTCGTCCTAATGCATGCTAGTCACTTACTTTTAGGGCGTCCATGGCAGTTTGATCGTAAAACGATTCATGATGGGTTTAGAAATAGGTTCACTATTGTAAAGGATGGTAAAACCATCACTTTTGTACCTCTTTATCCGAAACAAGTGTATGATGATCAAATGAAATTCAAAAAAGAATGTGAGAACGGGAAGAGTGAAAATTCACGTGAGGACAATGGTGAGAGAAAACCATCAGATTCAGCTAAACCTAAATCATTAATTAAACCGGTTGAGAGTGGAGGTAAAAACCGAGGAGTGAAGAAAGTAAGCTTGTGTGATGATAATAGTATGGAAAAATTAAAGAAACAACTTAATTTTTATGCAAAAGGATCTCAAATCAAATTTGCATTTTTCACTAATAAGCCAATGATCTTACTTGTGTATAAGGAGGCTTATTTTAACACTAAGATCTTGATTTTGCTATTCCTAGTGTGGCTGTTTCTTTGATGTAGGAGTTTGATGATGTATTCACTGAAGACATCCCTAATGGATTACCACCATTAAGGGGGGATTGAACATCAAATTAATCTTGTGCCCGGAGCTTCAATCCCTAACCATCCAGCCTATAGAAGCAACCCCGAGGAGACAAAAGAGCTTCAAAGACAAGTAGATGAGTTGATGATGAAGGGGTACATGCGCGAGAGTATGAGTCCTTGTGTTGTGCTAGTGCTACTTGTGCCTAAAAAGGATAGAACATGGAGGATGTGTGTCGATTGTCGTGCCATCAATAACATAACAATAAAGTATCGACATCCTATTCCTAGGCTTGATGACATGCTAAATGAGTTACATGGATCATATATTTTCTCTAAGATTGATTTAAAAAGTGGATACCATTAAATTAGGATGAAAGAGGGTGATGAGTGGAAAACTACATTTAAGACTAAGCATGGTTTATATGAATCATGCCGTTTGGACTTACAAATACACCTAGCATGTTTATGCATTTAATGAATCATGTCTTGCGTGCATTTATAAGTAAGTTTGTTATTGTGTATTTTGATGACATTTTGATCTATAGCAAGAACTTAAATGAGCATCTTGATTATTTATGTAATGTACTTAGTGTGTTGCATAGTGAGCAATTATATGCTAATCTTAAGAAGTGTACCTTTTGCATGGAAAAAATTGCATTTCTTGGCTATGTTGTTACAACACAAGGTATCGAGATGGACGAGGAGAAAGTTAAAGCCATCCAAGATTGGCCTACACCAAAATCGGTAAGTGAGGTAAGGAGTTTTCATGGATTTGCTAGTTTTTATAGAAGGTTTGTGAAGGATTTAGTATTATTACTGCACCTTTAACTGAAATTGTGAAAAAGTCTGTTGGATTCAAATGGAATGATGTACAAGATAAGGCTTTTAAATTGTTGAAGGATAAGCTTTGTTCGACACCTATTTTAGCTTTGCCAGACTTTACAAGAGCTTTTAAAGTAGAATGTGATACGTCAGGTATCAGTATAGGAGCTGTGTTAATACAAGATAGAAGGCCCATTGCATATTTCAGTGAAAAACTTAATGGGGTAGCCTTGAATTACCCTACATATGACAAGGAGCTCTATGCCTTGGTAAGAACTTTAGAGACGTGGCAACATTACCTGTGGCCCAAGGAGTTTGTGATATATTCTGATCATGAATCATTGAAGCACTTGAAAGGGCAAGGTAAATTGAGTAGAAGACATGCCAAATGGGTTGAATTTATTGAAACATTCCCGTATGTGATCAAGTATAAGCAAGGGAAAGAAAACATTGTGGCTGATGCACTTTCACGTAGGTATGTTCTTTTATCTACTTTGGATGCTAGATTTCTAGGGTTTGAACACATAAAAGAATTGCACAAGGATGATAGTGATTTTGCTAATGTTTACAATGCTTGTGAAACTTCAGCTTTTGGAAAGTTTTATAAACTTGATGGATATTTGTTCAAAGAGAGTCGTTTGTGTGTTCCATTAAGTTTTATGCGTAAGTTGCTTGTATGTGAAGCACATGGAGGCAGGTTGATGGGGCATTTTGGTGTTGTTAAGACTTTGAACGTGTTGCAGGAGCATTTTTTTTGGCCTAAAATAAAAAAAGATGTGCAACAAATATGTGATAAATGCATAACTTGTAGGAAAGTAAAGTCTAGGACTCAACCGCATGGCTTATATACCCCTTTACTTGTACCGAAAGAACCTTGGGTAGACATTTTGATAGACTTCGTCTTGGGTTTACCTAGGTCAAAACGGGGTAGGGATTCCATCTTTGTAGTTGTTGATAGGTTTTCAAAGATGACACATTTCATTCCATGTTATAAAACTGATGATACAACTAACATTGTTGATTTGTTATTTAGGGAGATAGTACGACTTCACGAGGTCCCTAAGAGCATTATTTCTAATAGAGATGTTAAGTTCCTTAGCTATTTTTGGAAGGTTTTATAGGGAAAAATGGGTACTAAACTGTTGTTTTCAACTACTTGTCACCCCCAAACAGATGGACAAACCGAAGTAGCTAATAGGACTTTAACACAAATTTTGCGTGCTGTCATTCAAAAGACCTTAAAGAATTGGGAAGATTGTTTGCCATTTATAGAGTTTGCATATAATCGTAGTGTGCACTCAACTACTGAATTTTCACCATTTGAAATTGTGTATGGATTTAACCATTTAACTCTAGTGGATTTGATTCCTTTGCCTATTGATGAAAGGGCTAGTTTGGATGGTAATCGTATAGCACAGGTGGTGAAAACTCTTCATGAGAGTGTGCGGCAACAAATTGAAAAGAGGAATCATGTGTATGCAACCAAAACTAATAAGGGGCGCAAACATGTTGTCTTTCAACCTGGCGATTGGGTTTAGGTGCATATGTGCAAGGAGAGATTTCCAGTCCAGAGGAAGTCAAAGCTACAACCACGAGGAGATGGGCCATTTCAAATCCTTGAGAGCATCAATGACAATGCTTATAAAGTTGATTTGCTAGGTGAGTATAGTGTTAGTGCTACCTTTAGTGTTTTTAATCCTACTCTGTTTGATATAGGTGATGATTCGAGGTCGAATCCTTTTGAAAAAAGAGGGATGATGTGGATCAGCCTAACACCAAGCATAATCATGCCAACAACCCATTAGAGGTGCCAATTGGGTCAATCACAAGAGCTGGGGCTAAGAAGCTTAAAGAAGTATTGAATGGGCTTGTTCAGAACATATAGAACAAAATGGACCTAGAGGGGCTTAGGACATTTAAGGAGCATGAAGGACAACCTTTAATTCATTTAATTCAGGTCCAAGAAGAGCCCAAGTCATATGGAACAAGGGGTTGATGTGTCCAGCCTAATACCAGCCTTGTTAGGCTTGTCTTTTTCTAATATTAAAAGGATAAAGAATCAGCAATTTATTCTAGAAAGTTGGTCGTAGCTTATTTATAAAGAGGGGAGGACTATTTAATGCTTTTCGTCACTTAGGAAAAAAAGTAATTAAATCAGCAACATAAATTTTCCAAATCAGATTTTTCCAATTTTGTTTGGGACTTCTCAAGGGTGATAAATCTGATTCTAGCTTATCTAGGATGATATTTTTGGATTTTTAGTATTTTTTAGAATTTTCTTCTTAGTTTTTGGGTTATTATTACTTATTTGGGTCAATTGTAAGTGCGCTTTATATAAGTCCACGTAAGGGAGGTCCATTAAGGTTTCTTTAAGTCTAGTCACTATAAATAGAGGCATAACCACACATGTAAAGAAGACTATTCAGATGAATAAAACTTCTTTGCTGCACTTATTGTGTGTTGGTGGGATAATCTCCCTTCATTGGTTCTTTAACGAACTGAAAACGACTTATCGAAGAACAACTGTCTTTGTGGCGTCATCCTTATACTTCTCGTTCGTGAATCAATATTCGTTGGATGAGGGTTTTTTTGTTTTCCATAATGCTGGTGCCTAGGTATAAGTTATTTTTGTGTCACACTTCTATCAAATCTAATTTACATAGCTTTCCGGGAATTGGTATCTTTGCATGTGGGTTGCGTGACCATGTGATCACGAGGTTCGCATCAAGATCCCTTATAATGACTAATACTGTTAGATCTAGCTTCAATGAATCTAATGAGTTCAGACTTTTAGATGAAAGTTTATAGATTCTACAACAAGATATAATTCTCTTGAGTTTTATATGATAATAATATTTTTAATATTAATAAAAATAAGCCCTGCATTACCGTTGTGTGTGCCACTTAACTAATTATTATACTAAAAAAGTATATCCATTTCAGGCTAGGGTTACGAATAGAAAAGGTAAGAGTGGGGTATTGGCTGCAACAAGACATGAACTATATTAGCAAACTTAGTTAAATTAGTTGTGCAAGGCCACGGGAATATTGTTCATCATGATGAGAAGGAATGTTAATTATGTTGAGGACATAACACAAAAGGTCAATAATAAAAATAATAATATTAATGTTGATAAGCCATGATTGCAATGCAGTCGGGAATGTAACCGTAAATGCAAACATTAAACTAATTACATTATTAGCTAAGCCCTAAAGATGCTAGCTTTGGCTAAGATTTTTCTTCTTCATCCAATTACTTACAACTGTTATTGTTTCTTACTAAAATCAGAGACTTTATTTAGAACTTTTAATATTTTTTTATAATTTAGTTTTTTATTTAGGCTAGACATGCGGTAAACCTCTCATTGTTTTTATTTGCTTGCCAATACTTCAAATACAAAATGTGTTGGAAGTTACAAGTATGTTCTCAAATTGAGAGGAATAAAAAATTTTTACTGAAAACACATTGTTGCTCAACATTGAACACTGCCCCATCATTATAATGAGCTCATCAAAATGATTTTAATATCAGAATGCAAAGCTATATAAGGATATCAAAATAGGTTGTACAGACTGTTAAAGCAATAACTCAAAAAAAACAAATATAATATAATGAAGTAAATATCCAATACATAAATTTAATCAATTAATTTAATTTAATTTAAAAATAAAATTTATTTTTTAAAAAAATATTAAGTTTAACAAAGAACAACAAATTAAAAGATTCAAGATAACCTAGATTATTTTCAGAATTAGTGAAAAACCCTATAAAAAATAAATAAAAATCAACAAAGCCTAATATCTAATTATATGAGTACTGGAGGATGAAACTAAAAAAATATAAACTTAAATAAAGGAAAAATATACAAAGCAAATTCAAGCGAATCTCTAAAACCTAGATTAATCTTTCAAACTTGTAAACCATGAAATTCTAAATTTGGGTTTAATTAAGAAACTTAATTTCCAACTACTTTCATGTTGAAAAATAAAACTAGAGAAAAATTTAATTTAAATAGTTTGAAAAGATAGAAAAAAATAATCAAAAGAATGTGGATTAATTGTAATAGAAAAAAACAATATGCAATGAAAAAAAAATATAGGATGAAATTGTAAAAAAATCTAATTTTATAAATTATTTCAAATAAAATAAATATTAATCAATAAAATATAAAACAAACATGAAGAAAAAATAAATTAAAGGGATTTGAGATGAAGATTGAATAGAAAAAAAAAAAGAAAAATTGAGATAGTTATAGCCAAGAATAAGGAGTTATCGAGATGATTTCAACATCATAAAAAGCTATTTTTTCATTGATAAATGTTGTTTTTAATATACTGTTTAAATAGTGCATGCGTGTTTGATATACTGATATATATAATGATAGAGTCGATCAATATTTTTAAATAATATTTTATATTTATTAAAATATTTTTTTACAGCTGAAAACATAACTAATGAGTGTTAAATATTATGAATCTGTCATCAATTATTATTACTGAACTGTTTGCCAAGAAAGACAGGCACTATTGCCGATGGGAACATAATTCTTGTAATAAAAAATAGTATTAGCAATAAACTGGTAGCAGCAATTTGCCCCCTTGAGAACGCAGCGGTACTAACATGCACAGAAGGAGAAGGTAGCGTACAAATTATGACAATTATTTGGCAATGAATAGAAATATATTGGAGAATTAAAAATAGAGTAGGAAAGGCTGAGGGACGGGACGCGTCAATGGAACCGTACGGCGTGTGTTTCTGGCAGGCAGGACGGCAACAATTATGACAAGTTGATAATAGCAGAGAGAGAGAGATGGTAAGTTTCTTGCCTTTACATATATATATATATATACAGACACATACTTTTCACCTTCTCAATACAACTAATAATTAACAAATTTTAAATAAATAATTTACTAATATCGAAGGAATTCAAAAATCAATAAAATCATGAAGCTATATAATTTTTTAATTATTATAAAATCACTTTTATTAGAGTTTAGGGGATTCATTTATATATTTAATTATTTATTAAAATCATTAGATATTTATTAAAAAATTTAAACAATTAAAATGAGAAGTTGTATCCCATATTATATCTATTCTTCATGTTATTTTTTTTACTAATTAATGAAAAATATTACGATTCCCGTACAAAAACCATAGGTGTTTTATATGCTAGAGACCAGAGATAGTGAGACAAATGAGATGGAAAGGAAAAGACTAAAAAGAGTTAATAAATTTTGTTATTTTGTTAAACTCAATAAACTTTATCAAAGTTTATCATGTTTACCGAGTTTGATTAATTTTAAGCGAGTTTGACTAAATTTGCTTATTTTTAATTTTTTTACTCGATTTAACATATTATATCTGTATTGACTCGTAAAATCATATACTTTTATAAGTCAACTCATAAGTTTGACAACCTTGCATACATATGTTAAATAAAACCAAGAGAAACCTTCCTTTCTTATTAGCTATATTAAATAGAAAATTCTAGAAAGTGAAAAAACACCTTTGATCTCTCAGTCTAATTGTGGACTTGATTTTATAGATTCGTTAGATGGTTGTCACGCGGAAAAGAAAAGGAGGGTTTGAATGTAAGCATTTAAAATTAAAAATCAAATAATCTTTATTTGCTACATAGTGTATCACTTAAGTTCTCTACACTCTATTTTGAATGGCTCTAGAAGAAAAATAAAAGGAAAAGGTTAGTTACTACAAAGATGTATTGTAGTTATATATTTTGCTTTTTGTTATAAAATTTGTTATGAAAAAACATGTTGAGAAAATAAAAAAAAAAGACTGGGCTCGAGTGAATCCATTCTTTTCTATTCCTTTTACCTTTCTTTGCTTTTTATTATAAAATTTGATATGAAAAAACATGATGAGAAAAAACAAGAAAAAAGACTAGGCTCGGACGAACCCATTCTTTTATATTCCTTTTACCTTTCATATCCACCATTATTATTATTAGTTTAAGTTTCCTTCTTTCATCCAATTTATATTAAACCTTATAATCACTAAATACTGTGAATATAGGAGAAATAATTGTAACTTTTAAAACTAACATAACAAATGGTATTAGAACAAACTATCCACAGATCCTAACCATGACACCAAACACAAGGGCAATAGATTTCAAAAGCCTTGAGAATTCTATTAAAGCGGTTAAGGAAGAAACTAGTCATAAATTTAAGCAACTTAAAGTCCTACTAAAGAGACAAAATCTGAAACTAGATCATACTATTGAAAACCACGGGGTTTAGATTAGTGATATCAAGAGCATGATGATTACCATGGCACAATAGGTAGAATTCACCTTATAAAGGCTCTCTTAGTTCTAGGTGGTTCTATCTAAGGCCATAAACAAACCTATAACCTAGAAAAATCATATTCTAGAAATAAACTACTAAATAAAAAAAGAATCTCAATCTATAAGGCATAACAAATATAATTCACCTCATAAAGGCTCTTTTAAGTTCTAAATGGTTTTATCCAAGACTATAAACAAACCTATAACCTGGAGAAATCAGATTCTAGAAATAAACTGCTAAAAAAATAAAAAGAATCCTAACCTATAAGGCATGCGAACTCAAACATTTATTTTCAACATATGATGTTAAAGATGTGCATAAATAGTTATACAAGTGTACATGTCATTTTGAGATTGAAGGTGTTATTGACTTTGAAAAACTAAAAATAACATCTTATTATATAGATGATGTTGCTCTTTGCTAGTCTTAATATTTTCTAAGGAGTTTGGGGAACTAGAGGGTTATTTGAAAAAAGTATGTGAAAGCTATTTGTTATAGGTTTGGAGGGTAGCAAGATCATTTAGAGAAGTTGATGCAATTGAAGCAACTTAAAAACCTGAAAAGGCATATACAAGACTTCAATATACTATGGAATAAGGCTAAGATCAATAAAAAAAATACCTGCTTTAGTTATTTTTTAGGAGGTCCGGAGAAAGAAATAAAAAACATAGTAAAAATATTTGAGTTTAAGACCCTTAAACACGCTTGTACTCTAGCAAGATTACAAGACAATACTCTGACTTATAAGAATTCTTCAAGCTTCACTAGAAGATCTTTTAAATATCGCTTACCAATCACCCTAACCAAACCAAATCAAATCTTCCCCTCAAAATCAAATCATGTCTACTAAACCAATACCTCTACCAACATCACTAATAAAACCCCTATTAAACCCATGAAATTCATAAAAAACCAAGAGTTTGAGGAGATAAGGCTAAAACAATTATATTTCTAGTGTGATGAGAAGTTTGTTTCCTAGCTATAAATGTCGAAATAAAAAAGTTATATTCATTAAATATGATAAAGGAAAAGGAAGGAATGATAGAGGAAGAAGTTTAAGAAGAAAGAATCATAAAAAAATGAACACCCTTCAATTTCCATTGTTACACCCTTTTTTATTCAATTTATTTTGTATTTATGTATCACTAATGTTATAAATTTTAGATTATATAAACTTAAATATAGGAAATAATAACATCTTTAATATTTTTAGCTCTTTGTTTGCCTTCTTTTTGGGTGCATAGAAATAGTTGCAAAAAATATCATGAGTAATATCTATTAGTTTTGCATTCATTTTATTGGTTATGGTTTTCAATGGAATATTTATCTTAGATTACAATAACTCTATAAAAAATAAAATAAAATAAATTATAATGATCAATTTAAAATAAATTAAATATTTAAAAATACAATTAAAATTGCTCTAACTAATTTCAAATTGAGTATAAAATGTAAGCTTGCATTCTTGTAGCATAGCAACTTTTTTAAAATAAAATTAAAATTGCTCTAACTAATTTCAAATTGAGTCTAAAATGCAAGCTTTCATTCTTGTAGCATAGCAACTTTTTTAAAATAAAATTTTAAAATAATTAATAAAATATTATTAGTTTGTTTATATTTATTTTTGTATAACCCATATTCAAATAATAATTAATAAGATATTACATGCTACTCTTAGCACATAACTTGTGCAGAGTAGTACGATGTCTAGGCAATTAATTTTGACCATGAAAGCTAATGAGCTTGTTCCTAACTCGGGCGACATGAATTAGGGATTAAGATTATGTATATAATTAACTATTTGGGTGGTGGTCAAGTAGTAAGGATTTGGAATCAAGGGGTTTGCTTTCTCTGTGGTCTCAGGTTCGAGTCCTTAGTTGCTCATATGATGGTCACTGGAGGCTTACATGGTCGTTAACTTCAGGGCCCGTGGGATTAATCGTGATGCGCGAAAACTGGCCCAGACACCCACATTAATCTAAAAAAAAGATTATGTATATAATTTCAGCGTAATGAAAGTAACATATTACAGGGATTTAAAATACCTTTTTATTTTTTATTTTTTATTAGAAGGTAAAAATATTATTGTGACACGTTCAATTTAAATTAAATATCTTTTAAAACATCGATCTAATCTATTTAAGAAAACAAATCTTTTTAATATATTAATCTTAAAATTCGAGTAAAAAAAACTTGAAAGTAAAATAATAATACTGCTACAAATCTGATAGAAAGAGAATTGCATTCTGTTCTTGGCCGACGTGTCAGCAATCAGAAGAAAGAATATGACAGCAGCATTGGTCACTGTATAACCAGTGCTCGCCAGCTCCTAAGTCTCCACGAATTTTATTACCAAAAACACCGTTTAGCGCATGCATAAGTCTACCGTTACAAATCCTGACACTCTCCGTTCGGATAACCTCAACGCTTTTACCTGTTTCCAGAACCAAACATGCATCAGCACGTGTCAAGCACGTCCAATATCCATGAGCATGTGGTGACATGCGTTTCTTTTGAAATGTGACGGTAGGAATCGGTACAGTCCTTGCATGCTGTCGCAGGTTATCTTTTTTTGAAAAAACCCGACACGAACACGTCCGAAACATATCATTAACTGCAGACAGAACCTTTTCCTTCTTAGATACTACTAGATAGGTGTTCAGTTTTTTTTTTTAATGTTAAAAACAATGTTTAAACACTGTAATCATGTGTTAAAAAATAATAATATTTATTTAATTATATGATAAAAAATAATGAAAATAAATAAATTAAATTTAAAAAAAAAAGATAATAATGATAACCAGAATAAAAAATTTATCAAAAGAAAAAAATCAAAGTTGAATTCCAACATAACATAATACTAAAAAAAATTAAAAAATACAATGTCTCATGTCAATTCGAGCTAACTTGTCAAATTTATAATCTAAATCTTGAGACTAAATCAACCTTATACAAAAAAAAATTAAATATTAATGGTCAGTTCCCAACAATATAAATAAAATAAGCTGAATTTTTTTTTAAAAAAAGTCAACAATAAAAAATCTAAAAAAATAAAACATCTACAAATCCAGGTGTGCTCATCGAACCTTGCAAGTCAGATCATGTTAACAAAATAACCTAACCAAAGACAAAATAAGAAAAATAATGAAGTTTAATTTTGAAAGAAAAATTAAAAAAAATAATTAAGTTAACTAGTCAAATTTCCTACTTAGATTATAAGATTGAGATAACTTAAATAAAAAAATAAAAAAAATTATAAAGGTTAATTTTTAGAATAAACAATGTTGAAGGATAAAATTGAAATAAAAAATAAGAGTAAAAGAAAAGAAATAATATCAACTTGTGTTAATTTTTCAAACTCGTGACCTGTATTAACTTTTCAACCGAAAGCATTCTATCTGAAACAACTACAAATGTTAATTCCCAACAAATCAAATATCAAAGTATTAAATTGAAAATATATATGTATATGAAAAAACAATTAAAAAAATAAAGACTAAATATTAAATAAAAAAGAAATAAGAGAACAATTTAGGATTTTGAATTGAAGGATGAAATTCAAAACAACAATCAAATTTACATAAAAAACTTATTTATACAAAAGGATAAAGAACAAAAATTATCAATTAAGAGAATGAATACCAAATATGAAATAAAAAAATAAATGAAGTACAACTTAGAGTTTTGAATTGAAAGGAGAAATTGAAAAGAAAAATTAAATTCATAAGATAATCCAAAATCAAAAATCAAAATAAAAAAAATAAGAACAAGCATTCAAAAAAAATTGTGAAATAGTTATGAATAAAAGAACAACTTTGAAATTTTAAATAAACAACATGAATTTTAAAAGGAAGAGAGAGAACAGAAGAGCAAAGAAAAGAACAGGTTGGCAACAACAAACCATTGTTATTGTAACACTTTATTAGTTAGATATTATTTGCTTTGGCCCACAAGTCGCAAGAATTTATTTTTAGCAATCATACTTAGCCCTAAAAAGTGTCCTACTAGTTAAGATGAGCATGCACATATAAGTCTCTCTCTTAAGTCTTTACCCGCTGATATAGGATATGACAATCCACTCTTCTTAAAGAGTCTGATAACCCCATGTGCACCATCAAACAGTCAATATGTTGAGCTATTATACTAAATATAACACCCCATACCACTAGCAATATATTATCTGTTTTGACTCGCGGGTTTTATTGGTCTGTTTTTAGCAGCAACATATGATCTTAAAATATATCTTACTAAAACAATAAATTCATTATTTTTATACAGAAATGTTAAAAAAAAATAAAAAATAAAAAATAAAAATGAGAGGTTAACACAATGTTTATATTTATATAATTTTAACAATTTGTAAAATACCAATACCTTTTTAAACCACCAAATTCGAATAAAATAATTAAGAATTATATACTCATTTAAACCATAAACATTGAGACCACTGAAAAAAACTATTAATAAAAATTATATTTACTTCTCTTCACTTCAGATCAATACACTCACATAATTATTATTTTTATTGTGAATCACGTACCAACTTGTATCGTGCAAACATTTTCTTTCACCTTTTAGTCATTCGAGAAAAATGCTATAAGTAAATCATGCAAACATTTGAGAAATTTTATAGCAATACTTACTAAAATCTCTTTATAACATTTTTTCTTATTTTCAGAACTGACCAAAATACTTTTGTATCTATAAAACATTATAATGAAATTTCTGTACCAAAAGAACCAAAATCCAATTATTATTTAACTATATTAATCCGTTTACTCCTTTTTTTTAATGGATTTTTTGAGTTTTAAGGGAAAAAATTTAGAGATTTGTATAGAAATTATTATACAAGCATTTTTTTAATTGAATATTGTAATTATATTTATAATTTTATATTATGTTTACAATTATATATATATAATTATATTATGTTTACAATTATCTATATATATATATATAATAAAAAAAATTTCCTTCAGATTGTAACAATTTTTTCAACAACTATTTTAACCAAAAACATTTTTTTCTCATTACACCTACAATTATATTTGTAATATAATTGATTAAAAAGAAGAAGAAATTATCGTAAACGTAATATATATTATAGACATATAATCTTGTACAAGTAAATTTTCTACACAAAATCCATTGAATGTTTTTGTATCAACACACTCAAAATAAAATCTTTCTTACTACAAAAATTGAAATGGGTTAACAGTGTTAGATGAGAGTTGTATATATGGTTTCGTTTTTTAATTTATGAAAAAATGTTTTGGAGTTAGATAGATACACAAATGTATTAATGGATATTTCTTAATTTAATGATTTTTTAAAAGGGAATTTTGGTAATTATCCTTAGTTATGGAGAGATAAATATAAAAAAGGGAGAAAATTAAAAATAAATTCTTAGTGAAAATAATAAAAAGCAAAACCTTAAATTTATATTTGTGTTTGTGCAAATTATTCATTTCTACTCTTGTATTCTTAATTTGATCAATTAACTCTTGTGTACTTTAAGCTTGTTTAATTAACCTGTATGGTCACTAAAGTTTTTGAATTAATCAATTAATTAATTGACATATATTAAGTCCTCGATTCTACTATGCATGCATATATGATATTATTATTATTATTTTAATTTATAATATGACTTATATTAGGTCTTAATTATGTACAAGAGCAATTGAAATTTCTTAAAACATACTGTTATCTTTTGAGTGAATTCTATTTTTCTAAGATAATTTATTTATTAATATAGACCTAACATGAATATAAAATCATCTAATTTAATTTTCATGTAATTAGCATGCATATTTAACGTAGAGATATGATAGAAGATAGCTACTAGTTAATCGGATACAGTTAAAGAACACAAGGGTTGATTGAAAATAAAAAAAATAAAAATATACAAGATTAATTGACAAAATTAAAAAATAAAGTTACAAATAAGTAATTAACATAAATGCATGAGTGAAATTAGGCCATTTACCAATAATAGATTCACTTCACGTGGATTTAATATAATTGTCTCCCACTCATATGTCTATAAGCTATAGCCCGCGTGCGTTTAAAATGGATCTATGAAATAATTACTCTCCAAAGAACAATAAACTGTCAATTTAATATTAATCAATGTGAGAGCAATTTTTTTATGCTCAATCAATCATTTAATATTCATAAAATTTACAATATAAATTTTGATGAATAAAAATAACTACATCTATGAATCTTAAATTCATAATTTATTATTTTGAAATTAAATCTAATGATTTATGTCTTTTTAAGAGGTTTACAAAACCTTTAAATAAGCTAAAAAACTTTATTTCTATCGAGAAATATGCCATAATCCATAAAAAAAATTAACAAAAAATTTAAAATAAAACAATAAATCTAGAGAAATAACAAAATTAACCTAAATAACATCTTTCTAGCCTAATTTTTTTAGATCTAATGGTTCAATTAACAATAAAATAAATCATAATTGATAAACAATATCTAACAAAATTTGAATATGATCTAACAGTTGGATATTCTATTAAATTCTTTTTTAGCTATTATTTTGGTATGATATTAACAGACCTTCTCTTAGCCTAAACATGTCATATTGATCAATAAAAGCATTTGTTAAGTCATTTGTATAGATTATCTAAGATAAAAACCTTATTTGAATACTTAAAACCTTTATTTTCTACAAACTTATCTACATCATTCCCTCGTGGTTGGAGATAACTCATCCTCAAGTTTTGTTCTTTCTTTTGATAAGATGTAAAGTGTTGAACATTAAAGATATTAGAAGTTTTCATATAACTAAGACAAAGAAGCATGAATACATTGTCTTTAATCTTCTACAACACCTCACAATGAATTATCTTTATTTTCTTTAGCTTGTTATATATGTTTGCTGGAAATTTATCATGAGTAAATACTATCCATATTAGATCACCAACCTCAAACATAACTATGCGATGAGTATCAATCAAGGTTTTATATTTTATATTGTTATCAATGATTGTCCTTTTGATATATTCATGAATACCATACAAGTAATTTATTATATTTTCATATTGGATACTCGGTTATAAAATACAAGGAATATGTGTTAACTTCAACACTCTAAATAAATTATATTTATAGACTATCTTAAATGAACTTATTTGGATGGTCTATTCTTAAACCTATTCTAAGTAGACTTATATTATAAAAAGACTATATTATACTATTTTGGTTGTCTTCTACCAAACTTCACAATAAGTTTTAAGGTTATATTAACCATCTTTATCTACTCACTTGTTCGAGGATGGTAAGCATTACTAAAGTTTAGCTAAGTATCTATCTTTTCTACTATCTTTTCTAAACTACTTTTAATATTCACATTTGTCTAAAGTGATAGACCTAGGAATGTTACGTAAATGAACCATTTCATTAAAATAAAAGTGGGTTATCTAGAATGCTTCTATAATGTTTTAACAGGCTATGAAATGGACTATCTTTTAGAACTGATCTACAACTAGAAAAATAAAATCCATGGATTGTTGGGTATGAGGTAAGCCTAACTAAGAATCCATACTAGTATATAGGCATAAAGCTTTAAGAATCGATAATTGAGTAAACAACCAAACATTTGATAAGATTCCCTTGGATATCTAATAAAAAACACATCTTCTTGTAAAATTAGATACTTAGTCTAACAACTTAGACAAATAATAATCTACTAATACTAGTGCTAATGTATTATCTCGTTCAAAATATCCTTTATAGTACAATTCCTAGACAATATATTGCTGCAAGGAGCAATTTGAAATACATAATTGTAAACTATGAAATACATAACTATTCAGAAGAATAAAGTTATCTCGTTTACACAAGGTACTTAACAAAGTAACTCATATACTGAGTGCATTAAATGCTTTGTTTAGGCTTCATGATTTGCATCTTAGTGAAAAGGCAAACTCTTGCGTAAATAACACCTACTTTGCATGTCAATTACTTAATTTATGTTGTCTACTTGTGTATTTCATATCTTTATGATCTATGATTAAAACAAATTTTTTCTGCACAAGGTAATTTTCCAATACATGAGACTCTAAATAATAACATAAAACTACATATCATATATGAAGTAGTTCTTCTTTGAGCTTGATAAATTTTATAAAATAAAATAAAATAAAAAAGCAATTAATCATTCATCCTAGCTAAAAACTCTTTAAATGCTTATCATCATAGTTTATCTTAAACAATTTTTTAAAGTTTGAAAGTGCTAGTATATAAGCTTTACTAATCTTCTACTTTACTAACATAAGCTAAATTTAAACTCATCTATTCACTAAAAGGTACATCCTTTCAGACACTCTATATGGAGTGCAAGAGCTAAAGTTTTAGATGAATCTTAATTTATGAAAAATCTAAACATCGTGAATATTTCTTGGAGTTAGCCACTCTACAATTGTAGAAATCTTAGATTATTTAACCTGAATACCATCAATAGATATAATAAAACAAGAAAAATTATATTAATGACTAATAACTTAAACTTTTTGCATTTGATATATAGTTTTTCATTCCTCAAAGTGTCAAAAATACCTCTTAAATCCTTAAAATAAGACTATAAATCAAGATGTTATTGAAATAAACCACAACAAATTTCACTATGAATGGTCTTAATTTGTAATGTATGAATCTCATAAAAGTGCTAAGAGTATTGCACATATCATATAAAATAACCATCTATTCATATAAACCATATTGTGTTTTAAAGGGTATCTCTACTATTACTGCTGAACAATTGATTGACTAATTACAATCTTTCACTCCTATAATTGATCTCTCCATGAGTCATATAAATTGGTCAACTAAAGACAGTTGTAAGAAGCTTAGATTGAATTTGAGCCTTTGTTTGTGAAACCTTGTTTTTTTGTATTGCTAATATTTGTTTAAGTGTGTTTTAGATTTGTTAGTGTTTGTTGTTTCAAGTGATATCTTTTATACTCTATCTTTCTATCTTAGGACATTAAGGACAATGTTTTGTTTTGATTTGAGGGGAAGGCGTAATAGTTGATACTTATATAAAAAAATATTACTAATTGTGTTTTCTATTTGTAAAATCATTGTTACTATGATGACAGATGTAAGTAGTTCTTTTGTTAAAGTGACTCTTGAGACATATCCTAATAAACATTCTTAACAAAGTCTATTATAATACTTCCTAAAATATTTAGGTTTACAAATTCTTGCATTATTATTTATTGTTTCTGCTTATTTACTTATTAGAACAAGTATTTTTTAACCTTCATTTTCACACACATACTTTAACATATGGTTGTGAGTTGCATATTGGATTATTATATTATTAATGTTCTTTGTTAAAGGTAATAACTAAAGGACATGGATAATATATATTTTGCAAAATAAAAAGAAAAAAAAGAAAGAAAAAAGAAAAAAATAAAAACATAGATAAATTTGGTTTTATAGCCTTCATAACCTAAACAATTAAGCTCAAATTGGTGTTTTAACACCTAATACCCTAAAGTTAACTGACTTGGAAACTATTAGCCCAACACATATTTCATGGGTTGAAGAAAAACGTTTAAGGGAATCAAATTTTGCATTATCTACGTATCAATATTTGCAACCCGAGTTATTAAGCTTGAAGGGGTGTCTCAACACCTAATGCTCTCAGACCAACTAATCAAGGAGTTATTAGCCGAAAGCTCATTATATAAGTTCAATATGCATTGTGTTTTACATTATATATAATAATAATAATAATAATAATAATAATAATAATAATAATCATAACCCAAGAAAGTTAACTTTAATCATTAAAACATAATATTATTTTCTTCTAATAAAAGCCTCATCATCTATGTTTTCGTGCATTAAGCACATAAAAAAAAGGTTCATCAATATCTTGTTTTAACAATATGAAGCAGATATATATAAATTTAATGAGAGTTTGTTTACTTGAATAGAGTAATGGAAGTTAAATGATAAATGCTTTATTTTGGGGAGCTTGTAATTTTTTTTTCTATTTTAACGCTTTGATTACTATGGACTAGTAATGAGCTGGTTGGAGGGTGTGATTAGTACTTAAAAATATATTTTTATCAATGTTTTATATCATCATTTTGCACTTAAAATATCAATAACTCTTTAATTAGAGCATGTTTTATAAAGACAAATCTGATAATATACGATACTTTTAATTTATGATAAATGCTCATTTTAAATGCAGACATTCTCATAATTCAAAGGATTAATTGTTATGATTAACTATTAGAAGTGAAAAGACAAACAAAATACTAAACTTACGAAGGAGATACCAATTCATTTTAAATTCGAACGCTATTCAGTTATCAGATCATATCTAGAGCTATAAATCTTGAATTTTATATTAATTTATATGGCTGGAAAGATAATAAATAGACCTACAATTTTCATGGGCATAGAAAGACCTAAATTTTCCATTTTCAAATTCAAAATTTGGCCACAAAAGAGAAGTTCAAATCTGTCTTGCAATGCAGCCCAAACACTACTCAGAGTTTTACCCATAACTAGAGTTCTAGAAGTCCAAATGATCTGAAATTTAGTGAGGGGAAGGAGAAAGAAAATTTCTAGCAACTTTCATGTAGAGGACTAGCTAAAATTCGGATGGTAGAAATGAGATTTCATTCAAACAAGAGCATGGGGGCTATCCACCATGTCCACAAGCAACACTGCACAGCATTTTAGACATATCTCGAGTTGTAATGCTCCAAATGATTTGAAATTTGATGGGTGGAAGGAAATGATAATTTCCAACAACTTTTATAAAGAACACTTAGTCAAATTCTGATTGCATCAATGTTAATTTAGCTAGCTAAAGTGCTTGAGTGATACTGTCCACCAAGTTTATTAATCAATACTTGGTCACTACATTAATTATCAATTACCACATGAATAATTTTGAATTTTAGTTTATCAAAGGAGGCATTTTCTATATCAAGATCATGTTTTTGCTCTTTATATATATATATATATTGTAATGCTTAAGTTTTGTTTTCATTAATATCTTGTTTATCCTTTTTATTTTCTTTACTATACTTAGTTAACTTATATCATGTTTATGTTCTTGTATTGTTTCTTTAAGTTTTTCTTCTTTATAATGTCTAGTTAAATTAATTATATCAAGGTGAAAAGGTTTCATTAATGGTGTTGGGATAAGTATAATATAAACTCAATATGAACTTTAATGCTTATATCTTAAACAACTTGATATTAACATGTCTTATCATTTT
This sequence comes from Populus ilicifolia, assembly GCA_015708895.1. Taxonomy (NCBI): domain Eukaryota; kingdom Viridiplantae; phylum Streptophyta; class Magnoliopsida; order Malpighiales; family Salicaceae; genus Populus; species Populus ilicifolia. The sequence goes on along the minus strand of SRLM01001886.1, from coordinate 218,609 downwards.
TATCTTATTAATTCTTAATACCTTACTTTTTAAATGGTTAGTCTAGATTTGTGTTGTATAACACTTGGTACATCAAATACTCGATCCTTCATAGTCTTCAGCTGACATTGTTATTATGAGAGAAACTTGATTTGTTGTCAATATAAGTTAACATTATGGATACTTGATAACATTTATAAGTATGATGTTATGTAACTAAGATGTTTAATATGATCATGTTGATAATTAATAAAAAGTTTATATCTTACTTATCTCTAATACTATTAGTGTATTTTCTAACCTTCATATTTCTTTTTATCATTGTATAATCTTCACATTAATCCTAAATCTCAAAGTCCTCTTTAACTCATCTTTACCACCATCATCAGTTTTGTTATTATTGTTATTGTTCTTCTTCTTATTATTATTTATAATTTATATAGTTAACTTTTCTATGGTTCGACCCCAGTTTTGCTGGGTTATTTATTACTTTGACACTTTTACACTTACAATAAGACATCAACTCTTTGATCATGTTAGTTATTATCCTAGTCTTGGTCTCCCAAGTCTCTCTTCTTTAACCTATAGTACAACTCTCCAATCTGCCTCCACATGTCCTCTATAATGACCTCTTAAATGTTTCTTTCTCATGAGATAACCTTTTAATCCCACCTTGATCACACCACACTCTATAACGTCATCCTTCCATGGTTATTAATAGCAAATAACAAATAAACAAGAATCCACAAGATTATAACACCACAAACAATGAACCTGAGATCATTATATTATGATATCAATTAATAGTGGCTAAATCATAATAGACAACAAGCATAAAAGATAAAAATTTTGATAAGTAAAAAAAATTATAGATATAAGCCCTAAGTTCATAATTTATTATTCTAAAATAAAGTCTAATGATGTATACCTCTTTAAGAGGTTATATAAGATCTTTAAATATGTCAAAAAACCCCATCTTTACTAGGATACAAATAAAAATTTGAAAAATAAAAATTAATATAAAATCCAAAATAAAATACTAAATCCAAAAAAATCAAGAAAAAAAATTATAAAATTGATCCAAATCACCTCTTCTAAACCTAATTTTAAGAGATCCACTACTTTGATGAACAACGAAGCATTGTTTTATATGAAAATGATAGTTGGAGTTATATAATTAAATTTAAGATCACTTTTATAATCAGAGATCTTTTATTATGATTTTTTTAGCCATTACTTTAATCTGACACAACTAACCATTCTATTGTATTTAGATTTATCCTATTGATCCATAAAAATATTAGTTAGATCATTTATATAATTTGTTTAGAATAAAATATTATCAAAATTCTCAAAATCTTAATTTCTACCGGCTTACTTTGATCACCACGCTACATGTATGTTTAAATAAAGTTTTATTATAATTTTTTTATATGTATATCATTTTTAATTTAAGAAACTCTTTTGTCAGTGTGATTGCAATTTAATTTTATATACAAATTATGATGATGTATTTCTTTTAATTTCAAAGTTTGTTGTTTTATTTTTAAATATAATCGAATTGTGAAAGACAATACATAATAAGTGTACTTACTCCTCTCATCTTGCAAAAACTTTGTGGTGGATAGGTTTTCCATTGATTTTAATATTTATTGACATTTTAATTATATAAACATTTGTTAAAAAAATGAAGAAATTTAGTTGTACTAATAATAACGAAAATACAAAAATAATAGTGGTAGCAAAGTAACAGAGGAAAGGTAATGAGAAATTAATAACGAAAAAAAAAGGACAGGCGTGAAAGGGTTCTCAGATAAAACCCTTCCCTTCCCTGCTGTATTTGTCTCTCTCTATCACAACATCTCTTGGTAGGGCGTAATAAGAGAGAAAGATATGTAATATATACAAAGAGAAGCTTGAGAGATTTTACATTCCTTTTCATTTTCATGGTATTCTATAATGAGAAGAGGATTGAATATCTTCTTCTATGAAGAAGATGTCTTTTTTGCAAGAACAAGATACGCATAGACAAAGCCCAGCATTGGTTCTTGATGGGCTATATTGTGAAGAGGAAGGATTTAGGGAGGATTATTCTTGTGGTTTTGATGATGAAATTTGTGTTCAAAATATAAAAAAGGAGCAAACTTTATCATCTGTTTTGCTTCAGCAAGACTTGTTTTGGGAAGATAACGAGTTGCTGTCTTTAATCTCCAAAGAAAAAGAGACCCATGTTCGTTTTGAGAGTGGAGGCTCTATAGATGGATCTTTAATGGTGGCTCGTAGAGAGGCTGTTGAGTGGTTTTTGAGGGTAAAGGCACATTATGGGTTCAGTGCTTTGACTGGTGTTCTTGCTGTCAACTACTTTGATAGGTTCATTTCAAGTTCAAGGTTTCAAAGAGATAAGCCATGGATGGGTCAACTTGCTGCTGTGGTTTGTTTGTCTCTGGCTGCTAAAGTGGAGGAAACCCACGTGCCACTTCTTTTAGACTTGCAAGTGTGTGCAAAATTTGCAATCTTGGTGTTTGTTAAAATGTCCTCATTGTGTGTTTATTGAACCAATTATCAATGTTTGATTTTGTGCTTTCTTCAGTTATTAATGATGGGGTCTTGTGTTCTCTTTGTTTTTTCAGGTGGAGGATGCACAGTACATTTTTGAAGCCAAGACCATCAAGAGGATGGAGCTGCTGGTACTGTCAACTCTTCAATGGAGGATGAATCCTGTAACCTCAATTTCTTTCTTTGATCACATTATAAGGAGACTTGGATTAAAAACCCACTTGCATTGGGAATTTTTATGGAGGTGTGAGCGTTTACTTCTTTCTGTCATTTCTGGTAAGCAATTGAAAAGTCAATTAATTGATTGCCCTTCAATGGATTCACTTGTATCAAACACTCAATCCATTGGACATGAATCTTATCTAATGCTATAGTTTCTTCCAAACTCATGATTTCCGACATTGGATCTTGATTTCAGATTCAAGGTTCATGAGCTATCTTCCTTCTATATTGGCTACTGTGACAATGCTTCATGTTATTAAGGAGGGTGATCCACGTAATCAACTGGAATACCAAAAGCAGCTTATGGCTGTGCTCAAAACCAGTGAGGTTTGTGTGCTATTAACTTGGTTCCTATGTTTCATTGTGATCCTAAATCTTCTGCTTTGTGAAGAAGTTTTGGACTTGGTGGTCTGTTGGTTAATTCTGGTTGCTACATTTTAACAGGATGAAATGAATGAGTGTTACAAGCTCTTTATAGAGCGATCAGGCAGTCAAAACCAATGCCACAAGCGCAAGCATCTGTCCACGGCCAGCAGCCCAAATGGTGTCATTGATGCATCTTTCAGCTCTGATATCTCAAATAATTCGTGGGCTGTGGCATCATCTCTCTCCTCGTCATCAGTGCCTCAATTCAAAAGAAGCAGAGCCCAGGTTCAGCAGATGCGGTTGCCTTCACTAAATTGTATGTGCGTGGATGTGCTTAGCAGTCCTCGTTAATCTTTCTGTATTAATGTCTTAAGCTATCATAATTTTTCTCTTTATCGTCTTAATTGTTGTATGTGTAAGAGGCGCAGACGTTTTATGTCGCATGAATTAGCAAATGCATTTCTGGCCAAATCTTTAGCGATCTCTTTGAGAAAGGAATGAGGAGGTGGTGACGTTTTTCCTATAGGTATGAACATGATGTCTGTATTTGAACCGTTCCTCTATTACATGTTACGTGGTTTACTAAATAAACCCAAGATTATCCCCTTTTTTGTTCACCTCAACCACATTAGTTTTGTTAGAAGTCCAACCATAGATGGAGTTGGACTCCTGGAATCTTTGTTTCTATTTCTAGAAAAATAGATTGATGGGTTGAGATTTTCAACTAAAGACAGTTCTTGCTGGGCTGTTCATAAGACAAACACCAATCTCTGTCAGATAATAATTGTTTAGGAGATATAATTAATAGCACATTACATTTATAACTGTGCTTCTAGTGTTTTGTTTGTCTATTGTGCTCCAATATCAATGAGGACTCCTGTATGTGTGAACAGTAAGACCAAAACTCAGTCCTTGCATGTTGTCGTTCGGGCATGTTATTGTATAAAATATTTGGCGTGTTCAACCAGAAGCTCTGGTAAGAATTCTGTAAGTTTTTCACGCTTTTATGTTAGCAAGGTCCTTTTCACTTTTGAATCTGTATTTCATTATCTTACCTTAGTTTTTCTTGGGTTTTCTTGATTGAGTTTTGGTCGGTTCTAGATACCTAAAGCTCTTGATTTTTTTCGCATTTTCTTTGATTCTTGGTTGTTTTTTTGGGTTTTCTTTTATTCCTCTTGTTTTGGTTTGTCAAGGCAATAACATCAAATAATTCTAATTTGTTTAGTTTTCGATTCACTAGAAAGAATTATTCCATCTTGGAATTTCAATCTCTAATTTGTTTAGTTTTCGATTCACTAGAAAGAATTATTCCATCTTGGAATTTCAATTTCAAGTATTTGTCATGGGAAAGAATTGTGGGGTTATCTAGATGACAGTGGTTCAACCCTTACTAATTTTACAAAGTTGCTTCAATGGAAGGTTAATGATGCTCAGGTAATGTCTTGGATTTTAAGGTTTGTTGATCGTCTTATTGTTTTTAATCTAAGGCCATGTAAAATAGCAAAAACCATGTGGAAGTACCTGAAAAAGGTTTATCATCAAGATAACAATGCTAGATGTTTTCAATTAAAAAATGATATCTATAATTATTTTCAATGCAATCTTTCTATTCAGGATTATTATTCTGGTTTTTAAAATTTATGGGCAGAATATGCTGATGTTATTTGTGCTAAAATACTAGCCGAGTCTTTCTCGGTTGTTTAATAGGTTCATGAATAGAGCAAGCTCGATCAATTTTTAATGAAATTATGATTTGAATTTGAGATTACTTGCTCAAATTTAGTGAACTGAGATTATTTGCCCTCTTTATATGTTTATTTTAGGGAATTACTGCATGAAGAACATCTCTTTATACAAGGTAATTTTAAGTAGGATAATTCAGCTACAGTTACTTTTACGGCTTAAGGAAAAGAAAAAGGGTTGGAATATAAGCAATATACAGTGTTATAGTTGTAAAGAATATGGACACATTGCTAACAATTGTAGAAAGAAGTTATGTATTTATTGCAAACAACAAGGCCATATTATCAAAGACTGTCCCATTTGCCCTTAAAACAGTAGAATAAATGCTTTTGGAGCTGTGGTGTTTGACAACTCATCTATAATAGTTGCATCCAATACTTTTACTTTTGAAATGGTACAAGAAATGCTTCTTACAACTTTGGGGCGGGCTACAAGGTAACAATTTCAATTCTCAATTTTATCTCGCTGATTTTGCTGTCATAAATCATATGACCAACTCATTTAGTATGTTTAAAAATATGTATGAATATCATGGTTCATCGCAAATTCAGGTTGCTAATAGTGGTTATATACCTATTACTAATGTTGAAGATATCGCTCTAACTTTTAAGAATGTTTTTGTATATCAAAGTTGTCTACTAATTTGATTTTGGTTGATCAATTGGTAGATGATAATTGTGATGTGCATTTTTCTCATAATAGCTATCTATGCAAGATCAGGTGTCAGGGAAGGTAATCGTGAATGAGCTTAAAGTTGAAAGATTATTTCCGTTGTATTTTTCCATTTCTTGTTGTTTATCTTTTACTTGTACAACTGTTCAAAATAAAAGTGAAGTATGACATAAACATTTATGCTATCAAAATTCTATTATTTTGTCTAGATAGTTGAGTTCTGGTTTGTTGGGAAATAAAACTAAATTTTCTTCTCATAATTGTTTTTTTTACTGTTCTACATGTAAATTAGGCAAGACTAAAACTCTTTCATTTCCTTCACATGATAGTTGTACTACAAAATGCTTTGATATTATTCATAGTAATGTTTGAGGTTCTGCACCTATTATTTTTCATACTCGTAATAAATATTTTTATGATATTTATTAGTGATTATAGTTGGTTTACTTGGGCGTATTTTCTTCTTTCCAAATTCGAGCTCTTTTCTGTTTTCAAGTCTTTTTTTGCCTATATTAAGACTTAATTTTCTACTACTATTAACGTATTGAGATCTAATTTAGGTGGGGAATATATTTCACATGAATTTTATGATTTTTTACAGTAAAAAGGTATTATTTTGCATTGTTCCTGTCTATATACACCACAACAAAATGAGATTGCTGAACGTAAAAACTGTCATCTTTTGGACATTACTAGAACCTTATTACTTAAGTCTTTTGTACCATCTAAATTCTAGATTAAAGTTGTGTCTATTGCAGTTTATATGATCAATCGATTGTCATCACAGGTGTTAAATTTTAACTCCCCGTACTATCATCTACATCATAAGTCTCCTACCTATCATAACTTGCATATTTTTTGTTGTGTTTGCTTTGTTCATTTGCCTTCTCATGAACAATACAAACTTTCTGCTCAGTCTACTAAATGTGTCTTTTTAAGTTATAGTATTTCTTACAACGGTTTTGTTTATTATGATCTAAGTTGTAACAAATTTTGTATTTTTAGAAGTGTTGTCTTATTTGAAAATCAATATTTTTTTCCCTACTCAAGTTGCATTTTTCTTTGTTGCTCCTATTTTTTCTCATTTTGAGGATGTGTCATCTTTTGAGCAATTCACGCCTGGAATTATGTATGAAAGACATTGATCAATTTTGCCACTTCTTGAGACTAACCCACCACTTGATACCACTCCTAAGATTGCTTTTGAGCCTTTTACTTATTTGTCTGCTCTTCACTGATCTACGAGAGTATATCATCCTCCTGATCGGTATAGTTTTTCTGCTACTCTATCCACTATTATTGTCCCATCATGTTACTCACAAGTTATCTAGCATGAGTGTTGGTAACAAGTCATGCAAGAGGAACTTCAAGCTCTTTAGGATAGTTATATATGAGATCTTGTTTCTTATTCTCTAACTGTTAAGCCCATTGGGTGTAAATGGGTGTGCTTGATTAAGCTTTGTTTTAATGGAACTCTAGATCGATATAAAGCACGATTGGTTGCTTTTAGAAATGGACAAGAGCATGGTGTGAACTATGAGGAGACTTTTGCTCCTGTAGCCAAAATGACTACAGTGCACATTATTATTGTCATTGCTGCTTTTTAGGGTTGGCCACTTTATCAAATAAACATTAAAAATGCTTTTCTTCATGATGATTTTAAAGAGGATATTTATATGGCACCTTCACCTAGTTTATTCTCATCATCTATATCAGTTGTGTGTAAGTTGAAGCAATTTTTATATGATTTGAAACAAGCTCCCCAAACATGGTTTGACAAGTTTTGCACTACCTTGCTTCATTTCTCTTTTGTTCAAAGCAAATATGATTCCTTTCTATTTCTTTGCATGACATCTACTGGTTTTGTTCTCTTTATTGTTTATATCAATGACATTGTCATTACAGGCACTGATTCTTTATTGATTAACAACCTTCAGCACCTATTTCAGGATTGCTTTCATATGAAAGACCTTGGTTCTCTTACTTATTTCTTGGGATTTGAAGTTCATTCTTCTTCTTTTGGTGTATTTGTGTATCAACATAAATATGCTTAAAACTTGATTGCTTTAGCTGGTCTTCAAGATTCTTTTTCGATGGATACTCCTTTAGAGGTGAATGTAAGTTTCGATGTGATGGTGGGGATCTTCTGCCTAATCTAACTCTATATCGACAATTAGTTGGCAGCTTGAATTATCTTACTATTACTCGGCTGATATCTCTTTTGCAGTTCAGTAAGTCAGTCAATTTATGCAATCTCCCTGTCATTTATATTTGGTAACTGTTCTTCGCATCATTTGATATCTCCTTGGTTTTTATAGTCGTGGCCTATTCTACCCTGCTAGTTCTTCTATCCGCCTTATTGCTTTTAGTGATGTCGATTGAATATGTTGTCTTGATACACGTCGTTCTATCACAAGCTGGTATATGTTTCTTGGTAATTTCTTGATATCTTGGAAGAGTAAGAAATAAGATTGTGTTTCTAAATCTTCGACTGAATCTGAATATAGAGCCTGTCAACTACTTGCTCTAAGGTTGTTTGGCTTCGTGAATTGCTTGCAGAAATTGGATTTCCCTAAACTACTCTTACTCTTTTTCATGCTGACAACACGAGTGCTATTCAGATTGCTATCAATCCAGTTTTCCATGAGCATACCAAGCATATCAAAATGGATTATTATTCTATTTAAGAAGTCATGGATACTCTCGTTATTTCTCTTCCACATATATCTCCAATAACCTTCAAATAGCTGATGTGTTTACCAAATCAATGACTCATCAATGCTATCAATTTCTAGTTGGTAAATTGATGCTTCTTGATCACTCAATATCAATTTGAGGGGAGGTGTTTGCATGGTTTTTTTAGTAGAATTATTAGTTTTTATATACATATTTATTATTTATGTTAAGAAAGCAATTGTAAATATTTGTGTAATTATAATATAAATAGTTTTCTATAATTAAATCAAAATTATAGTTAATAATAGTATATTTTATAGAATGTAAATCAAAATTCTTTTTACCTCAGCTAAATTGACATTTTACATATTATTGTCCCAACAAATTCTCCTTTTTTTTAAAAAATCTTTTGTATTTTTTGCTTTTAACTATGGTATAGTTTGGTAATTAATGGTCACAATAATGCCTTTGGTGTGCTCAAATTCCAGAGAGAAAAGAGGTGAGAATTTGCAAGGCAACAGCAAAGGCGCCTGGCCCCTCTCGATAATATGATTCTGGAATCATGTGATAGTTAAAACCTAGCTGTAAATGGTTGAAGTTTGGAAATTTGGATTTCTTAGTAAAAGACCATATGGCATGATGCATTGCCAACTTGACCTCAAAATTATTAAAATCCCCCGGACTGTACTAAATGCCAGTTCTACCCATGGGCATGTGCAGTTATCGGCCTTGTGGTCAGGGTTTCAGAAGTCAGAATTAATGTTCTCTGTAAAGTCTACTCGAGCATATTAATTTTTTAAAGCTTAAGAATGCAGCATTTACTGTAAATAAAACAGTTCCAAGGATTTTGCCTATTTGGGAACCACAGTGATAATCTCTTAAAGCAAAAGTCGCAAATAGCGAGGGAAACCTATATAATGATGGCGACAACCCAATTGCCGTTGATGGTTTTGCGTTGTTTCTCAAGGAGAATAAGCCTTATAACAACCTCTTAGACATCTTTTATGAGAAAGCACGGGCAAATAACAAAAATACGAACGAGGAGAGATGCTGGTCTCTCCTGCAGAACTTCCTCACCTGCTTCAACTCATTATGTCAAACTTGGAAAAAGAAGAGTCCTTAAAGGAGGAAAGAAACAAGCACATTGAAAGCGTAGCAGCTTAAAGGATGACTATTTTGATGTACCAATGAGGAACAGGGGACATGAGTCATGGGAGTGAAAGAACAGTAAGGTTATCAGAAACAGTTTAAGATCGTATTCAAAACCTCACGAGGAGATTTAAGGGTGGTAATTGGGTATATACTCATCGTGTTTTCAATCGGCTTTGAGTTCAGTTAGTGGCTCCGAAAAAGAAAATTCTCATAAATATATCACTTCGAGTCTAAATATATTACAGGTGCAAGACTCCTGCCAAGATGTTTAATCTTTACCATGTGAAAGCTAAACAGATGATATTTATTAGGAAATAAAAAACATTTATGAGGAGAAGTTGTCAAAACATTAGCACGCCCTTGTCTTCTTCTTTGGTGCTGAATCTGAAATTGGACGGTGCAGATTGTAGCACCAGTGGGCGGAAAAGTTCAGCTGCTCCCTGCCTGTTCCTCTCGTAAAGGAGTTGCTTTCAAGAAAGGTAAGCTATATCAATCTCTCAGCATTACACAACCTCAAGAGCCAGTGTAACGTATGAAGGCGGGTAATGGTCACAAGAATTACAGTTACCTTCTCTTGATTAGCTAAATGGCTAACGATTTGATTGCTGTGGTCTAATCAGGATGAAGACATTGGGCATCTCAGGTAGGACCCCACTGGATTCAAGGTCTCATCGGCTCTGCTAGAATGGAAGTTCATGGTGGTGGGGTAAAAAAGTACAGAAAAGGGTTTCACATGAGCAGACCTGAGTAGGGCAGTTGGCCATCCTGTGCCAACTAATTTGACAGGATTTAATATGAAGTAGACAAAAACATCTCTGATTAAAAGATGTATTATTAGGAGGCACATAATGCACAGCCAAAATGCATAATTTTCAACAGAATATAGTAATTTGGTTAAGAATTAAGCGGCTCAGTGCATAATCTACAGCCAAAATGCATGATTTCGACACAGCATTGATTTAAACTTGTAATTTCAATACAACATGTTTTGAATTAAAGGAAAATAAAAGAAGAAAGCAGAGTTTTAGTGTATCTTGCATTTAATCACAACTCTGTTTATGAACATTGTTTGTCTAGCTAGCTATCCATGCTTTATTCTCAACTTTAAGTAGTTCATCAAATCATCCAACAAGAAACTGGACTCAGTAATTAGTTCACTCCTCGGATTTTCAATTAGATTTTCTCTTCATTTAAACCCTTTATTGAATTATTAGGGTCTCCAAAGTTTAGTGTCTATTCATCTTGGTCTTTGATCATTTAACTCTTTTGATTTTATTCAAATTGACTTCAAATGTTAATTCTTCTCTTCAATTAAGCTCCCAAAAAGATGAATTGAACCTCCAAACTCTGTCAAAATCTTTATTTTTATTTTTGATCCTTTAATTCTTTTAATTTCAGCCAAATCAACTTTAAATGTCATTTTTTTCTTCAATTATGTCCCCAATTAAATTAAATGGACCTTCAATTTTTACCATTCCCTTTATCACATTTATCACATGTACACGACATCATGACAATCATCCTTTTAAATTAAAATTTTGATGGTGTGGAAAAAACAATGAATTCTTGTCCTTTTATGATTTAAAAGATTTAGAATTACTAACTAATATTTTAATCATTAAAAACTCTAATTAGTATTTAAAGTCTAGATAAAGAAACTAATCATTTATAAATAAAAAAAAAACAATATTATACCTGGTATACCTATTAGGTAAATTGCATTGCTCACTTTTCTGATTATTATTAAAGTTATGTTGTGTTTTTCTAATTATTGATTTGTTTATTGGTTAAAATAGATTCACCACTAATTAGTCTCTAAACTTTCTTTTCTTTATAATTAAGCCTTTAAATTGACAATTTGAGTTTGTTGGAATTAAAAAACTACTCTCCGAAACTTATATTTCTTGCAATTTAACTCAAATTAGGCTTTCAAACTTAATTTTCTTTCAATTAAGTCTTCAATTAAAAGTTTATTTAAATCTTTGAATTTAAAATTTTTTTTCAGAGTTGGCCAAATTGACTTTCAAACTTAATTTTTCTTCAATTAAGTAAATTAAACCCATTAAAAACTTAATTAAGTCCCTTGATTAAATCAAATCAACTTTCAAACTTAATTTTGCTTTTGATTAAATCAACTAGGCCCTCCATAGTTGTAATTGAGTTCCCAACCTTTACTATTTTGTTTAATTTGATCATTTGACATCTAATTTATGAAAATAAGTGTCTATTTAACTCTTTTTTATATCATTTTAAAATTTCTTGTCTAATTATGACCTTAATATATATATATATATGTATATATTGTTTTGAATTTTTAAGTATTTTAACCAATTATAGCGACACTAGTAAGAAAATGCACATCCTTTTTCCGTTCCATACCCATAATTTCATGGAGAGTTTTTTATTTTTTAATATATATTCTTCAATTGATAATAACAGCAATTATTGTGGAGAATCGTAACTCAACATCTTCATTAACATAATTGAAAAATAAGATTGGTCAAATCTTTATCACTAGAGAATGTTGTTTGTGTTAGAAAACTAAGAGATCATCAACACATTTTATGAACCATCAATAAATAAAATATACTAATTGATATTTGAAGAAAGACAAGTTAATCCTTATATCTACAAAACAAGATTTGGTACCTTTAACTAGATTCTGAGACGGGCTACGAGTGTGTTATAAGAGCATGAAACGTGTTGTAAGTATTATAATAAATAAAAGCCAAAACTAACTTAAAGCCTCATACTTTTTTTTTTTATCAACTAGATTCCACATTGCTTCTTCCTACTCTATTTCTCAATGTACTAAAACTTCACTAACTTCGTTTTCTTTTTCTATCTCTTTCGTTGATTTTTTCACTAATTCAAATTTATATCCCCAATTTATATGGTTAAATAGACACTAATTCAAATTCAAGATAGAAATAATAGCTAAGACTTAAGAACATTTTGCATTTTTGGTCATGGTATGCGCTTAAATTCAAATCAATCACATTATATATATATATATATATATAAGATTTGAAATGTGATTATTGTGGTTTAATTAATTTCATGGTTAGAGTTTTAATTCATTGGATATTATAAGTTTTAGTTGTAATTGAAAGTGTAGATTGTAAAATGTGTATGGTTTAATTTACGCTATAAAATACTTAATTTGCAGCGACAACTATATATTAATAATTTATTAAGAATAAAGTTTGACTGCGTATTATGTTTGAGCTCTATTATGTTAAAGCAATATAGAATTTTGAAGGTGGATGTTTGCTGAAATTTCTCAATGATGAATTAGTGTTGAAAATGTTAGGGCATTTTAGATTTTACATGTAGCTTTCTTTAAATTCCTACTACTCTTGTTAACAATCAACATTTTTTGGTGAAGGACCTAAATTAGTATTAGTTATGATTAGTTTTTGAAAATATTAGGGTTAAATTTCACAGTAAATATTCATTATTGTAGAAGCACCATATTCTTGTGATTGAGAAAGCCAACCTCATCTTCTCTCAGCCCACTCAATTAACCATAAAAAAACAAAATAAAAATCTATATTGAATGGTTTGAGTATAAATGAAAAGTTCTCAATTATTGATAAAACAACGATAAACTAACAAAAATAAGTTATAAAGAAGAATGAAGTTGGAATAAAGATAATTAAGGGTTCTTTACTTGAACTTTGAAGAAGCTTACTATATTTTTTTAATTTTTTAATAATTAATCCATATCATAGCTTAGTCGGTCACGTCTTATTTGTTTTTATGCTTTAAAAATATTTTAAAAAACATTTAATTTTTTATTTTTTTTACTTCAAATTAATATATTTTAGTATTTTTAAATTATTTTGATACACTAATAATAAAAAATAAAACAAGCCCCACGTACCAACCTGGTCTTTTGCTAGCTTTTTTTTTATTTGTTAACTCTTCATTTTTTTACATAGTTTTTAAATATGATTATAAATTAGTATTTGAATCTTAATAATTTTTTTTAATTACTATATGTTCGATCTGAAAATAATAATTCTAGTAATAAATTGTTTATGAAAATTCAATTGAAATGAGTTGTTTATTATTAAAATATTTAAATAAATTTGGAATATAATTTTGTAATATTTATTATTTTTCTTTAATTTTAATTCACATAAAATATAAACATACTATTTTGATATTTTTTAACTTAATTTAACAATTATATTTAAAAAAAATTAGAAATAGTGCTTCCAGTTAAAAAAAAAAACATTACGTTAGCTAAGATAAATAAGAGATATATTAATAAAAAAATTATAAAAAAATAAAAACAATTATATTTTTTGTTTTAGTAATAATATCAAAGAATTTTCCTAGACCGAAAAGTAATTCTTACATTTAAAGAAAATCTAGATTCCCACATCTTAGCGTGGACATACAATCTTGTTTAAGCTAAAAAGTTATAATATAAAAGAACCTTTAAGTTTGGATACATGTTATAGAATTTCACCAAAAACTTCCTCTAACTGATGTTCATAACTTATTTATACTAAGAAAATTCTGTCATTAAGATAATTTAGATTTTAAGTAAAGCCGACTACTTACTCATTAAATAAAAACAAATATAATAAAACAATCTACGTATTGCATTATTTTTCTAGGTAGCATTTGGAAAAAGGACTCAATCATTGTCTGGTAAAAGAATAAAAAAAATTTAAAAAATATTTTTTTATGTTTTTGAATTGCTTTGATATGTTAATATCAAAAATAAATTTTAAAAAATAAAAAATTATTTAATGCATTTACAAGTAAAAAATACTTTAAAAAACAATCACTCAATTCCTGGATCCATGACCAACACATAGACATTATTCTCTATCAAGGTTTCATACATATACGAGCCTAAACTTACATACAAAATTATCTATTGAATAACTTAATCAGAGATCAACGCAACAGTAATAACAAAACTAACTTTATAATATGATTTGATTATCTTAATACAAGAGTTAATATAATTTTATAAAGCACTAAGTATATATAAAGAAAATGTACAAATTACAACCAAAAAGTAGTCTCTAAAAGTCCAATAAAATAATTCATTAACAAGCTAAAAGCCAAAAAAGATAAATAATGAGAAGGTGAGTTCAACAACTCAGTTTGTAGATATGTTCAATATACACACAAGAGGTAATACAATAATTAGAAATATATATATATATATATAGACACACACACGTATACACAATTATGACTCTAGGTTCTCATAGGAAGCTTTCTCAAATATGTCATAACAAAAATATCATAAAGTAAAACTCGTCAGAAAATCAAAATGCAATGAGTATGAGGCTCCATATTGTGAGATAATTAGTCCATACAGGTTAATAACTCCCTCGATCAACTAGGCTTTAGATACAATATACACAAAAACTAATATTATCCTGTTAGAATGAGTATTTTGACTAGCCTACCATAAGTTCATAATCATAATCAAATAGACATATTCATATCTCAAAACTCAATTCATAACATCAATCAAATGAGGAGCTATTAATTTATAAGTCAATTCAAAATATATATTAGTTCATATCAAGAATTCAGATTCAACAATGATAATAATCAATATATATTATTAAGAAGTATGATCCAACTCATATTAACAAATCAAATATTTATAATATTTTTCATGCATATGAAAAATTATTCACTCACTTAACTCAAAAGCAAACTGCGGTCAAAAGCAAATATTGAAGGAAATCCTATTAATGTCTCGCCGATAAAATATCAGGATTTTATAAACCTAAAATAATTAAAAAAAAACCAAACCAAACCCTAACTAGAAAAAAAAAAAAAAACAAGCCAAATTGATCTATGCTTAAAAAACAAAACCAAGCTAAATCAAAAAAATCGAGCCAATTGGTTTGAACCAGTTTTTCCTAAAATAACCAAAACTAGTCTGTTTGAACCGGTTTTGGTTTTTTTTCAAAAAAACTAGTTTTGGTTACTTTTTTTAATAAAAACCAAACCAAACCAACAATAATCACCCCTAATTCTTGTGAATACTGCTACAATTGTTCTAAAATTTCAACCACTTCCCCATCAAAACCTTTTAATGGATATAAATTTAAAAATAAAAAATAAAAACTAGGCTTATATACATATTGGAGTTTGTTTTCTTCAACACTTTACATGGTGTAAACTTCCTTGAATTCGGCTTATGATAGGTGCCTTTAGAAAATCTCTCTTTCTTTAGGTGCATAAAATATCTCTATCTTCAACTTTTTTAACTTTTTTTAACTTGAAAATATAGATTAATTATATTAACATACATTTTATTACTTACCTTTATTTTCTTATAAACCCTTCATATGTAATCTATAAAAAAATTTCCATTATCACATATCCAAGCTCCAAATGGTAAAAGGGCTTAATCAAGCATATAATGAAATTCAAGTCTATATATAGCTTTAAAAGGTGTTTTCTTGTTTTTTAAGTTTATAAAGTTATTGTAAGCAAATTTAGCTTTTGACGTGACTTTCAATAAGGAATCTGAACATAGTCCCTAAAATTTGGCTAACCATTTATTTTATTTTTATTTATTTAGGGGTGACATGTGCTAGAATATCTCAATCCAGATCCTATTTTTCTTCACAAGGTCCTTTAAAAATGTCTCATAATTTTAACATCCCTATCAAAAATAATAAAAGATGGGACACTATATAGCCTCATTGTATTCTTGAAGAACATTTTATCTATATGAGTAACATCTAGATTTTTAGAACAGGAATAAACTATATCACTTTCAAAAATCAACATACATAAAAAAAATTGGAATCATAGACTTTTATTATCTTTAAGAGTCCTAAGATAAATTTTATACATTAATGAATCAATGGTGCCTTCAAGGGAATGTATAACCTTATGTTTTATGAACTACCTTTATTAAATTGACAAGATGCACATCTTTTTAACCACCCTGTTAACATCCTTTAACATTTTTAGCCAAAAATACCAATCAACCATTATTACTATCATCTTGTCTTGACCAAAATGTCCTCTAAAGCCATTTCAATGAAACTCTCTAATGATTTATTCATACAAAGACCTCTTATAGAATGCATACATGATTACCCTTATATAAACGTTCATTATATAATCGACAAGGCTAAGATATAAATTAAAAATATACTAATAAATACTCATTGTTTATGTCATGTCAACCCCTCCAACTTCACAACTATATATCTGAAATATGGATACAAAAATTCTAGCACATAAATTATATCAGTTTTTTAGATACAAACTGATTTTTTATATCTTCAGAGCACATAGATTGAGTACATATTACCATTAGCAAAGCAAATCACATGTTAAGTGTATATACTATCACATTAGACTTTCATCTAGTATTTTAGTGGAAAATTAAATTCATTAAGGTAGGAGATTCATTTCACATGACATTTACTAAGCCTTTTTTAAAAATTCAAATACTCTAATGCTTGATGGCTCGAATAAACTACAAACTCTCAATAACCAATAAATATTTTTAATGTTAAAGAATATGCACAAAAGCATAAAACTTTAAATCATAGATAGAATAACATCATTTAGCATTGGATAACTTTTTGTTGAGAAATTCTTTTTGCTTCTTATTTCAGTTCGAAATTGCTCCACTACTAATATGAGATACATCACACTCCATAACAAATAACTTGTTAAAATTAAAAAGTACTAAACTAAATGTTTTTGTTATGAAAGTATGAATTCTTTTAAAAGCTTTTTGGGCTAAATTTGACCACTCAAGATTGTCCTTCTTCAAGCATTAACTAATAGGGTTTATAGTGGAGTTGACATTTCTTATAAATCTTTATAAATGATGATAACCCTTTCAATCTCTAAAATACTATAAGGGTAGTTAGTATAGGCCCTTTTATAATGCCTTGCACTTTCTTTGAAAATGGTTTTATGCCTTTAACTACTACAATAAAGTATAAAAACACAACTTTTTTATAAGAGAATAAACACTTCTTTAAATTGAGAAACAACTTATTTTGCTGGAGCACTTTTAGAACTTGATGTAATTGAAAAAAGTGCTCCTTCATGCTCTTAACTATATATTAGGACATGATTGAAATAAACCATAATAAATAGCTTTAAGAATGGTATGAATAGCTAAGTCACAACCCTTATAAATATGGTTGGCACATTTAAAATGAGAAAAGCTTGGCTAACCATTCATCAAGGCTATCTAAGTTCTTAAATATGGTCTTCTATTTATTATCATTTCTTAATCAAATTTGATGCTATTAGCTCCTTATGTCAATCTTTCAAAACATCTTAAAGAATAATAATTGATCAAGCATATCATTTAAATAAGAAATAGAGAATATGCATTTGATGGTGATTTTATTGATTGCACAAATGTCTATATATATCCTCTACGACGTATCTTTCATTAAGGTAAACAGAGTCAAATAAGAATAAAAACTCAAACTTTCATATATCACCATTGCTTGGTAATTTTTTGCCTATTTTTTTCATCTTTGCACACTTCAAATGCAATATTCCATGAACTAGTAGACTTGGTAAAGGAGCACCAGGTATCAAATCACCAATTTCAAGAGACAAAGACTCCCGAGATAAACTCTCTTTAATAGACCTTATTAAAGCTTCTCCTTCTCCTCTGAGTTATCAATCTTGCATGGATAGAAATAAAACATAACAAAAAGTCACAAGTAAAGCAGTTAAATAACATATTTTGTAAGATAGTTTGGTAATATCCTTTAGCCATCTTATTGACTTTATATTCAATTGAAGTTAAGGCTAACACAATGATATGTATAAGAACATGGTCAATCATTAACGTGGCTAAAAGATCATGCTCAGGAGATATACACAAGAACGTAGGTTCATGCCACAGATCAAGCTACAGAAATATATAGTGATTGCATTACTGCAGGGTAGGCAACAACATGTTTCAATAGTTATTGGTGGTTAGAAATAGAATAGTGTTGTAACTCTTTTCTATTTGTTTTTTCATTTTGTTTGTTAATTCAGTTATGTTGATTCATGTTGTGTATTGTGTGGCTATAAATACCAAAGGATATTTTAATAGAGGTATGTTGAAAATTAACTCCAATCATAAACTTCTTCTCCATTATAATTCTTATTGCTTAAATTCATTCTATCATATAATTCTTCTCCTCATCCAAGTTCAGATAATACTTATTGTTTACTTCATGTGGAACCCTTTAATAGTGGGTGTCACACCCGAATGTCGTGGCGATCGATTAAAAATATATCACATAATTGGAAGAAAAAAACATATATTTGACATCTTGTTCTTTTAGGGAAAAGTATCATGTTTAAGGTGTCGTCACCTAGTATTATGGTTACTACGAACCCTAACTGGTCAAATAGAGATTTTATAGTATGAGATTGGTTACATGAAAGAGAAGATATTATCACCCCTTAAACATCCTACCTGAGGCAAACACCACTACTGGTTTTATCTTAAATTGCTAAAGGTTTGCTTGCATTCTGTTCTTATAGTCGTCTTATAATATTCTTGACTTTAACATAAGTGAATATTCACCTACGGATATTTCTAACTTTGATGTTGATAAATATTATGCAACCTATAAAGTACAGTATTCCTGACTCTTGTGTTAGTGAATAAATTCACAAAATTTATATTACAAGAAAAAAAACTGTATATATATATATATAAAAGCATTGTTGCATACAAGTGATACGACTAAAAAATTAATGTCTTCTCCCAAGTGCAGGAATGTCGAAGTAATAAATAACTCGACAAGATTGGGGTCGAGCCATAGGGAGGTTAATTGTATAAATTATAAACAACACCAATAACAACAACAACAACAATAATAGTAGCAATAATAATACTAATAATACTACTACTACTAGTAGTAGTAGTAGTAGTAAAGAAGAAGAAGAAGAAAAATTGATTATAACTTATTCAATTAATGTTAATACTTGTAAATTTCATCAAGCATTCATGATTATAACTTATGTTAACAACAAATCAAGTTTCTTTCATAGCTCAGGTGTCGGTTATACCATACAGTATGGGTTATGAAAGTATCAGGCATTTGTTGTACCAAGTGTTATACAACATAAATCAAGATTAGTCATTTAACAAGAAAAGTATTAAAGAGTGAACAAGATAACAAATATAAAACATGGTAGTATCAAACATTAAAGTCCATATTAAGTTTATTCTATACTTATTCTTACACTATTAGTGTAACTTTTTCACCTTGACATAATAAACTTAACTAGACATAATGAAAGAAATAAAAATAGATAAATAAAATAAGATAAGAGTTATCAAAGTAAAGGAAAGGAATTGAAAGACAGAAACTTTATATTAATGAAAACAAAGCATAAACATTACAAAAAATACAAAGAGAGAAAACAAGAGTATTATCTTGATCTAGACACCAAGATGCCTAAATGCATGAGAAATGCCTCCTTTTATATGTCAAAATTAGAAACTATTGATTTGATAACTAATTGATGAGTAGGTGACCAACTTCTTAACTTGGTAAAAATCTTTATCTTCTTTTATCTGCCCAAAACATCATTGATAACATCAAAATTAGAACCACTTGAACCATTTTGACTTCTTACACTATTAGTGTAATTTTTTCACCTTGACATAATAAACTTAACTAGACATAATGAAAGAAATAAAAATAGATAAACAAAATAAGATAAGAGTTATCAAAGTAAAGGAAAGGAATTGAAAGACAGAAACTTTATATTAATGAAAACAAAGCATAAACATTACAAAAAATACAAAGAGAGAAAACAAGAGTATTATCTTGATCTAGATACCAAGATGCCTAAATGCATGAGAAATGCCTCCTTTTATAGGTCAAAATTAGAAACTATTGATTTGATAACTAATTGATGAGTAGGTGACCAACTTCTTAACTTGGTAAAAATCTTTATCTTCTTTTATCTGCCCAAAACATCATTGATAACATCAAAATTAGAACCACTTGAACAATAAAAGTTGTAGGAAATTGTCTCAGCTTTCTTGTGTAAAAAATTCAGCTCATTTTGACTTCTAAAACTTCAGATATGGCCAAAATATTGAACAATGCTTAGGTTAGATGACAGATTTGGGCTTCTTTGTTGTTGCAATAATTTGGACTTGAAAATGATCTTTTTAGATCTTAGGCTCCATATGAAAGTTGTAGGCCTATGTCTTACCTTTCCATCCATATAAAGTAAACCTAATTCTGAGATTTATAGCTCCAGATATGACCCAATTACCGAACAGTGTTCCGATTTGGATTGCACCGACATCTCTTTTCTAAGTTTGGTTATCTCTTTATCCTTTCAATTTCAGTTCTTAAATTCATCAATCAATCCTTTTATTTATGTGATAGGCCTGTATTTAAAATAAACATTTACCATAAATTAAAGGTATCTTATATTATTAGATATATTATTATAAAACATGCTTTAGTTAAGGAGTTATTAATACTTCAAATGCAAAATGATGATATAAAACCTTAATAAAAAACTATTTTTAAGTATCAATCAATATGCATGAGTAATTCACGCATGTATGTAATAGTAACAAGCTAATAAATCTATCAAAAAAAAAAGGAGTTCTCACCTAGCGTAGCTGTGGCTAAAAATGAAGGTGAGGGACGCATGGTGATGGTTGGGGATGCTTGTTTAGCTGAGAGGGGAGACCGAGGCTAGTGTGGTGGCAGTTTTGGTCTCAAGCCAGAAAGGAAAAGAAAAGCCATGGAGGATATGCTCTGTCTAATCTTGGTGACTAGGAAAGAAGAGGAGGAAAGAAAATCAATGAAAGGTGGGGTGGCAGCAGAGAGTGGAATGTTAGTCCTCCCTTTTCACATATTATTCTTTTTTTTTTAGGTTCTCTCTAGTAATGACATCCTTTTTTTTGTGCATACACTGAGATCTATATTTATAGTGACAAAGTCCCTTCACGTGTGAGAAACTAAGTTTTAATCAAACTCATTTTTTTTTAAGTTTCAATTTAAATAAGAATCAATTTTGAAAGCTGATAATTATCATTATTTTGAAGATAAATATAGAATAACAAAAATACATTATAATTCATAGTTTTCACATAAATTAACAAATCACACTTTTCATTAAGATAAATCCATGATCTTTTAATTTTATATTTTAAACCTTATAAAATTAAATTAAAAATCAATTGGCTAAAATTAGGATACAATAATAAAAACAACCCCAAATTAGTTACAATTCTTTTCTAGGATTAACTATTCCATTGAAACTTATAACAAGCCATCTCCCCCTCATCTTCTCGACATACATCGGCTTCCCAGCCAACATGTATTTCATAACGCTATTGTTTCTGTTGTCAGAGGTGAAAAGCCACTGCATGTGACCCTTTCTTTCTCTATCATTGCTATCCACCACATATACAAGGCTCGGGTGTTCTGGAAGTAATGTCTCCAGAACGGTGCAATCTACATAGTGAAGGATTAGAAGAAGAAAAAAGGGAAGACGATTTGTTCAATATAACACGTAATAAAGTAAATAAATAATACCTCCGATTAATACATTCTTCCAACTGGAAAAACACATTGGATCATATGTACATGTGCAGTTTCACATATAGTTGGCAAATTCTCTTGTGCATATATAGATCTTGTTGGTACCTTATCCTATCCTCCAACATCCCAGGCAGTGAAGCTACC
The DNA here is from genome assembly GCA_015708895.1 of Populus ilicifolia. Lineage (NCBI taxonomy): Eukaryota > Viridiplantae > Streptophyta > Magnoliopsida > Malpighiales > Salicaceae > Populus > Populus ilicifolia. Next base: position 196,536 of record SRLM01001886.1, on the reverse strand, counting down.
ATTTTTGTCTTCAAAAGTTTCCACATTAAACGTGGTCCATCAAAACCAACCCATGAAACAGTAACTCCATTTCCTGTTAAAATCTAGAAAATTGATTTTATTTTACAGTATTGTTGCTGCTGTACATGTAATGCCTGCTGGCATGCTACATCACGGTAATAAATAAGTATTCTGCTATAGTAAATTTGATGTTTTGCTCATGCCGCGTGGGCTGTAGGTAGATTTCGCTGTGATTGCTCTTGCTTTTCTGTGACATGATTAGTCTTTCCATGGAAAACAGAAGAAAGAAAAGAAGGTAAATTTCACTGTTAAGTATTAGCAAGCAGACTAGATAGAAAGAAATGGAGATAACTGCATTCTAGGGCTTTGCCTAGTGGTGGAAGGGGCTTGTCTCCTTCCACTGCACCTGGGTTCGAGCCCTGGCGTGCA
>SRLM01001886.1:142924-196002 GCA_015708895.1 Populus ilicifolia | reverse complement strand
TAAAAAAAAAAAAAAAAGAAAAGAAATGGAGATAACGAGCCAAAGTGAAAACAATGACTGCTTGATTAATGATTTCATATAGTTTTCGCCAGGAAACACCCGCTTACAGTACAAAATTTATAAGGGAATTGATCGATACACAAATAGTGCCGAAGTCGAAGTTGTAGAATAATAATAAACAGAACCTTGCAGAGGTTCGGTTCTCATGCCATCATTTCTGCTCTTTGCTGTCATTTTCCAGAGAAAACATCCTTGGCAAACTCCAGTGTGGATGCTACAGAAGCTGCAGCACCGTCCAAGATGCCACCACTTGTGGTTGAATTGTCATGGTGATTGGACTGGTGAATCACCACCACCCTCCTCATCTCTTGGCCTTGCCCTGGGGATGACTTATAATCTACTGTTTCTACCCTTTTTTCCTGTACACCTTGTGTATTGGTAGCCTCTGTCTCCTGGCAGGCATCATGGTTTGTTAATGAAAGAAAGGGAAGACTAAAAATTAGATGGAGATTACAAAGGCCATGCCATTCATTTATTATTCAAAACAAATCAAGCTAATGAGAGACTACCTTCCTTGTGTGCGTATTCATTTGAAGATCACGGCGATCGATTCTCTTGAAGCCTTAATGTGGGAATGCTAGGAGGAATTATCATTCCTAATAAATGAAAGGTCTCCCTTCGATTCTTTTTTCTAGTAAAGCTGGCCATTTGTTACTTGGTCTTCATGGGCCGATAAGCTAGGCCAACGAAAGGGCCCTTGTAGCATGCAAACACCTCCACATGTCACTTTACCTTGTCACGAATCTTAAAACAAATATTACTACTTTCTAGCGGGCATGCAATGACACATGAGAACAAAAAACGAACGAATATTGGAAAAGAACACGGAAGATCAATGCCACATGATAGCACAAACACAAGCAAAACTCATACTCAAAACAATTATAAGCTGTTGAATCAACTGTCCGACTATTATTGCTTCCAGAGCTATATATGTAAAATCCACTACATATATAAAATTAAGCAGGACTGTTGGTAAAAGGGCTGCGAATATTGTAGATATAGGTGCTGCTGTAGCTGCTGCTACTACTACACATGTTTGAAGAAAACATTATGGTAAAAAATTCAGAAGGTCATAAGAGGTGACCCGCTGCAATGGACGTCTGTTGCATCAGAAACCCTTTGCCTCGGTGACAATGTTGAGATGCCTAAAGCATCAACGTCAAGATTCACAATGTCCTTTCTCTTCTGAGGATCTGAATTCTCCTTTTCGTCTGTTGATTTCTCAGCAATGGGACCCAAGTACTGTGCTTCCTTCTGGTGAAGCGACACCATGGCTTGAGCTTCTGCTAATACTGATGCATCATCGTCAGTAGAATAAAGGATTCTCTTCATTGCTGCAACAACCTGTGGAAAAAAACAAGGGATCACAGATTACAACTTTGAGAGAATAGTTAAATTACTCAGTCAAACAACGCAAATGTGATAGTCATAGTATTACTGGTAGGTTTTCAATCCCAGGGCTCTGGCACAAAATCTCGATATCTCTCAGCTTTGCAAAATAGAAGTCCCTCTCCTTCTCAAGGCTATCCACTGACAACTTCAACTCGGTGACCTGCATATCAATTTGTATCATTAGATTCTACATGTTATGAAAGTCCCGTTCCTTAAAATAATATAATACCTCAGCATCATATGCAGGCACTGGACAAGGAGGTTTAGAAGCCTTCACAGATTGATTTGAAGGGTGTGCCGAGGACACATCGTTCCTTCGAGCGTTGTGAGAAGACTGAACTTTGGGAGCAGTTGTAGAGCCCTTGCTTGAAGCTTGAGACTGTAGACATTTCTTGCTTGTTTCTTTTCCTCCCTTGCAAGCCTCTCTCCTTTCCATTGGATTGTAACTAACCGTAAAAGCAGTAAGTAAATCATCAATGCATCATGATTATACTAGGACTCTATTCACAAAGATCATTGTTCGTATACCATCAGAAATCAATTCAAAGTAATAGGAAATTTGCAAGTATCAAACCGAAAAAGGATACTAAAAACTCAAAAATATACATATATTTTTTAAGAATGTCAAAGGCAATTTCATTAACAGGACATCATATGTTAGTCTATATCTGATACGTGTACAGCTTATAAGCTATAGAGGTCTTCGTATAAATCACGACCACTGTATTAGGTAGCTTCGTATCAGTAGTAAGCACCAATCCCTTCCGTGTACATCCGATACTAATACAAACCCGTGACTCTCAACACTGTGAGAAAAACACTTCAAACCTTGTACAAGTGTCCTATTATTCATGATCTAGAAAAAGACATCACACAGCATTTATGCAACTTTATATCTACGAAAAGAAAGGAAGTAAAACCTTCCAAGTATTGCCTAAAACTGGTTGCAAACTTTTTCTCTATAACTGAAGATTTGCACATTACAAAGGTTAGAAGAAGAGATGGACAAAATTTTAGCATGTTTTTCAGTACATATAATTTTAGACAAACAGGTTGAAACTGGAGAAAATATGTATAACTTTTTCACTCTGTCGGCATCAAAATAGATTAAAAAAAATTGCAATGCATCAATTCCCTTTCTTTATTATCGTTTCCAAAAAGGGCCCATATTTTATTTAAATTAAATCAATTTTAAGCCATTCTAATTCCCATTACTCAAAAAGCAAAGAGACTTCACAATTTCAAGAGATTTTACTCCAAATTGTCAAGGGGGGGGGGGAGTATTTCCCGAGTAATATTTTGGAATTTACTGATTCGATAAACCCTAACACCACATCCAAAAAATAATTCGGAAAATACAATAGCAGATCATATAACGCAGAAATTGAGCATGAATTCCAAAAAACTCATCATCACACCCAGAAATTCAAGTTCCAAGTATTTTGCAAACAATTGACCACAATCACACAACAACAATTCCCCCAATTTATTTACTTCAATCAAAGCAAACCCTAACAAAACAATAAACTGTGAAATTACTTGACAAGTCCTCCGTTGACAGAATCACAATAACGCTTCATCCACTGCATAAACTCCAGGTTATCAAGCGGCCTGCCTTTCACCAGCTTACTCACCTCTATATGCTAAAGAAAAAATTCCAAGAAAAATTATCAAAATCAAACTAACCAAACATTCAAGAGATCTGAAAAGTAAAATTGCATACACAAACCTTAGTGATCTTAAGCTTGTTAAACACATCTTGCAGAACCTTATAATTTTGAATCATTTCGTACTCATTTTTGGCGTCGAAATTGACCTTGTGCATTGGCACCATACCTGGATGAACCGCATCCATTAACTGACAATGTACCGCACCAGAACATGCCTACATCATTAGAGAAAATCAAAACAAAAAAAATCACCGATTAGAACAAATTAGGGCAAAATTAGAGAGAAAGAAGAGAATCAGCAACGAAATTACTTCTTCGACTTTGGAGAGATTGAGCTGAAGAGTGGAGTTAATCCAAGAAAGAATCTCAGATCTGCCAACGAAATAAGCTGAATCCATCATGCCGATATGAGTTGCCATCTCTCTCTCTCGATCGATCGATCGATCGATTTTTGAGCCACTGTGCGTGTTTTGTGTGTGGATAGAGTGAGAACAAGAGACAGTTTAAAAAGAGAGGAGAGCGGGCTCCTTTTGGAATTCAAAATGGCTGAAGTCTCTGACATGGAACTACCTAACCGTTGCGATCTGAACCGGGGTTTGTGGGTGGGTCTTTCTTGGATCCGGGTGAGTTTTATGGGCTTGGGTTTTGAAGGGAGACCAAATCATTGTGGGCTTTGAACAATGCACTTTAGGCCTTTTGATAACCATAATTTAGCCATACATTTCCCACACCCTCTCTTTCTCTCTAAATATATATTATTGTTTTCATTTAAACCAATTATAAGTTTTAATTTTATGAGTTATATTGAATTTTTTTTATTAAGAAAGTAAAACTAATAAAATTAAATTGTATCCATGCTATATCAGTCCTTATTAAAGCTTCTTAAATTATTTAGAAATTTATGATAATACAATAGTTCAATTATATATGTTTCTTGTATTCTTATTATTTTTTTAAATAAATATTTTACCAATAAAATCATATAATATAAAATTTTAATATTTTTTAATATTGAATATGTATAGAGATTTTAGAATATATTATATATATGTTTTTTTCTATCATAATAATTTTTTCATTTATTTTAACCAGTAACAATTGATGAGTAAGCATATATTTTAATTAAATAAGTATAATATAAAACTGTTTTGAATCTATAAGGAAATAATTTATACTTTTAATATTTTACCGTACAACCTTAAATTTTGATTATTAAAAAAAATCCATGAGTATTTGATTTGTTATTGTTTCCATTTAAATACAAGAAGAATGATATGAATAAAAATAACTATATCAATTTAATATTTTTAATGAGATCACCAAATGAAGAATGTTAATTTTTAATTATTTTTTTTAATTTCATCATTTAATATTGATCTAATTAAAGATTAAGTTTTATAATTTATTTTAGTTTACTTTTTATGAAATTATCCTAATCTTATGAAATTGACTGGTTGACTTAAGTGATTTTATGTATTATTATTTTAATTAATTTTTAAAATTTTATTGTTTAATATTAGATTAATTAATAATTAAATTATATAAATTAGTTTTAATTAAGTTATATTGGTTAATATAGGTCGACTTGACTTATTTTTTTAGTTTATTTTTTTTATTATATTATTTAATATTAAGTTGATTAAAAATATAGTTTAATAAAAGAAATTACTTTCTATTGAGTTATCGTTATTTCATAAATCATACAGTGGAGTTAGTAAATTAATTCAAATTAATTCGAGTTAATTTAATATATTATTATTTTAATATTTATATATAAAAAATTATTTTAATTAAATTATATTTTTATCAATTATTTATATTTTCTTTGAACTTGTTAATTTAAGCAACTGAGATAAGACTTTAACTAGTATATTTCTAATTGAAATTCAAGCTTTAAAATCAACCAAGGTAGTATAAATCTTCAAACTTTTTATAAATTCGATGTAATTTTAACCATTAAGCATTTGAATTCAACAAACATTAAATTTGAAACAATATGTTAGAAAGTAATTAAAACTGTTAATATATAGTTTAATAAAGCGTGGCAAGATACTAGTACGCGATATATCCTGCAACAAGGAATTTTTTAATATGAAAAATATTAATAGGACATTTTGATTTTTTTCCCAAGCATTATTAAATTTTAATAAATGGTATAAAGTTTTAGGGGAATTAGTTCAACATGTTTTTATATTTTAGGTTTAGTCTTCAATATGTGACTATAAATTTAAATACTTCCCTGTAGATATTCTAATAAATTTTTTTTAATTCATTTTAACAAATAAAAACTGATGAATAAACATGTGTCAAACCACCCGGGACGGGATAATAATACGCATATCATTTTTCCAGACTAAACACATCAAAGTAGCATTTGATGGCTAGTCCTTGTGGGTTGCTCAAATAACACGGAGGCTACTCACATGCTAGCACATGCAAGTGTTTTAATATAACTATATTTAATATTTTTAAGAATATCAAAATAATTATTTTATTTTATAAAAAACTAAAAATATTCTTAAGTAGGCTTTGGATTATTTTACTCAAGGATTGAATTTGACCATGTATTTGAAACTAAAATTACCAACATGACCTATGCATTTATCAAAAAATATTTATTTCATAGGAAAAGCATAGCAATGTCCCCAATACCAAGTTAAAGGATTTAATGGCTAAAAGCCAAAATAACAATTACAATATTATAATAAACAATAAACTTATGTGTTGGATACCGTAATTTTACTAGATGAACCGATCCATTCCCGAGACCCAGAGATGAAGAAATGGAGTAGACTGAGTCAAAAAATGTGAAAACTAGCTTCACGAATGTAGATCTAGGAATTAATAATTTATCATCTCACCCAAATACAACTCGAAGCCTTGAGACAAACAAACGTCCTATGAAAGTCAACGATAGATACATATCTCTTTACAATGTGCTCCATTCTTTATTATTAAGCATCAGTGACCATAAGGATATGATGCAGCTGAAGAGGGGAATTTTTCAATCACTTGTAAGGCTTCTTTCATCGTCGGCCTCTTCTGCGGCAGAGGAGAAGCACAGCTATACCCTAGCTTGAAGCAAGCCAACAAGGCATCCTCTTTACCCTCCACGTCCGCTCGAATCGCAACATCAGCCATCCTCAAAGCCCGGTTCTTGTCTTCAACTACAAGCCCATTACTTCCCTGGCCCAACTCATCAACAACCACAGCCTTCCCTGTCAGCAGCTCAAGCAAGATCACCCCGAAGGAGTACACGTCCCACTTCGGACTGGGCTTGAGGCTCCGGAGCGACTCCGGAGCATGATAAGGCGATAAACCTCCGATCCAGCTTGGACTCGGGCTTGGGCTAGGACCTGCTCCGAAATCTTGAAAGCTATCGCGCGATGCGGTCGACCTCTTGCTCCCAAAATTTCGAGCCGATTCTCCAGCTTTAGAGCTTGTGTCGCCGGTCACAAGCCTTTCGAGCCCAAAGTCTCCGATCCGAGGCTCCATGTCAGAACCCAATAGTATATTACTAGGCTTCAGATTTCCATGCACATGCTTCTTGTCGTGGAGAAATGACAGCCCACGGGCCACTCCTTTAGCAATCCTTAGCCGGGATTCCCATGGTAGATGACATGGTGACGAGCCTGCTTTCCCTGTAACATAAAAAGTGGCTAAGAATTAGAACATTGGAGCATCTTACACATGGCAAGGTGGCAAAAGAGAAAGTGTGTGGAAAAAGTAACAAATGGTCATTTTCAACGGGGGAAAGTGATTCACTGGGATTGCAGCTAACGTATATCGTCGCACATCACCACGTATCGACGAATTCTGTGGGGCTAACGATAGCAAATATGAGCACCCTCAGCCAGTTTCATAGTTGACTTCCACAGATGCATTAAAAACAAAGGTTACGTTACACCTGCTCCACCGTCAAACCTTTCTGTCCATTGCTCGCTCAATCAGAATGGGGCACTCATGCAATGCAATGAATTTGCAAATGGAGAAGATGATTTTCCAATAAATATTATGGAAAGAATTAAACACACCGCCGTCTACACGCACTAAGTTTTAACCTGTTGATTGAAATAAAGAACGGATTAGATCTAATTTTGATTTGGGATTTGGAGGACTTACTGTAACGAGCATTGGCAAGGCAACCATTGGGGACAAAATCGTAGATAATGAGCTTCTCATCAACACCCCAGTAGAATCCACGAATTCGAACAAGATTAGGATGAACCAACTTGGCTATGGCACGGACTTGGGTCTCGAAATCTCTGAACCTCTCTACATGGTTTTCACCGATTCTTCGAACTGCGAATGAGGTCCCATCTTCAAGAACTGCCTTGTACATTATACTAGAACCAGTAGCACCTAATATGTAAGCTGATGCTTTAAGTAGAGTTTCAATCTCAAGCTCTTTTTCACCATCTACAGTCACCAATGTCCCTTCTCTGTTTTGCTCGTGATGGCCTGTCTTCCTTTGACTTTGATCAGGAATGTCTTCTTCGTTGCCACTGCTTGTAGACTCAGAGTCCTCTTCATTTTCTCCTCTTTTGCGTAAACATGCCCATCTTGTGAACCCTCTTGACTCTGAAGATGAAGGTGACCAACTATCCTTTGCAGTGGTGGCTTCCTTCTTGATATTTGCTTCAACGTTCCGTCTTTTCTTTAAATAGTGGTATACGTAGAAGAAAACCATACCAAGAATAGCAACTCCAGCAACGTCACCAATTACGATGCCTATAATGGTTCCTGGCCTAAGCCCACCTTCATCTTGTCCAGACCCTGTTGCTGTATCACCTGGAGGAGTATTTGCAGGACTGGAGCCTATAATTTTTGGAATTGCAGCAATTGCAGAAGGTGATGCAGGTGCAGATATATTTGGAAGTGTAGTTACTGAAGAAGGAATTGCACACGGAGTTCTTGTTGGCTGGCCGCAAAGATCAGGATTTCCGGCTAAAGCACTGGTTTGTTGATTTAAGAAAAGACTAGATTCCGGGATTTCTCCTGTCAGATTGTTGAATGACAGATCAATGGTAGTATTAGATGGGATTTCATTAGCAAATTCTTGTGGAATTGGACCAGAAAGCTTGTTGTAAGAGATGTTCAAGTAGCGAAGATTGTTACCACCAAAATCACGAGGTAGAGACCCATTGAGAAGATTTGAAGAGAGATCTAAAACCTGAACGGTTTGAAATCCACTAGGAAGATTACCAGTGAAATTATTGTTCTTTAAAGAAACAAAAGTTAGATTATGGAGAGCAGTGAGGTTGGCAGGTAAAGTCCCCGCTAAGTCATTGTCAGAGAGGTTAAGAAGTTCAAGATTCTGTAACCGTCCTATGGTCTCTGGTAAGTAACCGGAGATCATATTACTAGATAGATCAAGAAACCGGAGTTGGGTTGCATTGAGAATTGAAAAAGGCAAGGACCCGTTAAGAGAATTGTTGGATAGATCAAGGTTTTGGAGGTGTTCAATCATGCCAAGATTGGCTGGAATTGAACCAAGAAGCTGACAATTTGAGAGAGATAAGCCGGTGACACGAGAGAAAGTATTGTCTGTCCCAGGAGATCCACAGGTAACTCCATTCCATGAACATGGAGTCTGGTCACGGTTGTTCCAGCTTTGAAGCACAGAGAGAGGGTCGCTAATGATAAAGTACTTGAAAGAAAGCAAGAGAACACCATCTGTGCTTAGCCCAAAAGATTTAACTCCAAGAAGTAAGAGTCCAAGTGCAAGAATTCTCCACCGTAAATGGAGCTGAACACTTTCGAAGCTCATGATTTCTCACAATGATCCCACATCTCTCCTATAGAGAGAGAGAGAGAGAGGTAAGTGAGATTTATGAAGCCATGTGATAGAAGTAGTTAAAGAAATAAATAAAGAAACGTAGCAGTGGATACAGAGATGCACAGCCCACCAAACTAAAATTTTCTTAGACACAAAAATGCGTTGCGTGCAGTTCTGCGGATAATATATTAATTAAGGTTTAGTAGAGATGAATGAATAATTGCTACCACCATTTGTCTGGTCCTTCTCTCTTCTCAGTTCACATTTAAGAGCCAAGAAATGGGCGACAAGAATAGCATCTTTGCTACAGACATCCAGATGGAGTTATAAGGTTGCAGTGCTGTTCAGTGTTGACATTACAAATCCATGTTTTTTGTCGAGCCCATTACTATATTATACTGTTTTATGGTACCATGTTAGTGTGGAGTTGCCAGTGACCCATGTTAATTTTCCTGAGCTAGATTGCAAATTGGCACAACTTCATTTTATGGCTTCACAAGACAGCTTCCACTTCACTTATTTTGTTCTTACCCATTTGTTTCTTTTGGTTTTTAGGGCCATTACAGCAAGAACACGTATGAACATGTGATGTCAAACACAAGCTTGACTAATTGCTGGAAAAAAACAGCAATGCCAATCAATTGCATGCATTGTTGTAATCAATTGCATGCATTGTTGTTTGGGTGGTCTAAAATTCATAGTATTAGTTCCTCATAACTCTCTCATTATTGAATCTCAGTCTTCATTCATGGCTTCATCGTTTTGAAATTTGACTAGCATCTATATGAATTCCTCCCCTTCCTGGTATGTATTCTGCATTGCTGCTTGAAGATAGCAGAGAGTTAAAGGTGAACCCACATAGTGGGATTTTCTAACATGGAACCTTAATTATTTTCATGGCCCATCACGAGATAAATCTCACTTAAATTCATCTTACATATTTGTAACGTGGATCAAAATTTTCAGATTTTTATTATTTCCACGGGCCAGCAATAACCAAATCATTCCAAAATAGTACATGTTGTAGGCTGCACTGACGGTGGGGCGGATTGCCATCGAAGATTCTTGTTTAATTACTTTCCCATTATTTCAAATTTCAAGTGTAAATTTCCCTTCACGACATTCTTTCACTTTCCTGTTTTTTTTTTAAGTTATTTTTTAAAATATCTTAATGTGTTAATATAAAAATAAAAATAAAATATAATCTTAAGTTTTTTTAATTAAAAAAAACTTTTATATAATTAATATACATGGGTAATTTTTTTTTGGAGCTGTACAAATAAAAAAAAACAACTGATGTTCCATGGACAGATGAATCTAAAATTGGGTTTTAGCCCTCCTAATCTGCAATTATTTTGGACGACATAATCATTGCAAATCGATTCATTTAAGCAAACCTACAGACCAGAGACTTGAACACCAACAAATAACTGCAGTGCCTGTTCTTCTGTGCATTATCTAGAATCGAAAAACCTCCAAGGCACTAGTTGGATCAAAATCAAAATGCAACTAAAGCTTTAATTCATCTGATTACAAGTCAGAATCCAAGTAGTCTTCTATTTTGACGGTGACCAAATAGGAGGTCCATCTTAGCTCCTCTTTTGGAGCCTTGCATGAAATTCCAATACAATCTATAGATTGCTGTAGATTTGCCTTTGGCTTTATTCACAACAATTAATTCTTGGGGCACTTAACATTTGGCTTCTTGTGTCTTGTATTCGTCGTAGCTTCCAGTTGTTTCTCTTCGTACTTCTTGTGCAGGAAAGAAGAAGAAGAAGAAATGGAAAGAGTCCATTGCCTATAGTGATTTTTCAGAGCTGCACCATTCTGTTCTCTAGCGGGTCTACAATTGGACACACATGGGAGTTCGTCATCCCATCTATCATCATCCTTCTTTTATTTTCCCTCATCATTTTAGGTTTGAAATAGTTATATTTCTTTTGTTTTTCTAACTCTTTTAAAATAGTTTATGGAAGCTTTGCTAATCTCGTTGAAGTAGGCCATTAGCGAAGTTGTTGAACCTCCTATAATGATATCTCACCTTCTTTCTGGTATCTCTATTACAATAATGAAACCTCCTTTTCATCTTGGTTTGATACAATCCCCTCTTTCACCATTGAAAGCAAACAGGAATCTTTAAAGCATTAGCCTTTTTTTTTTTTTTTCAATGTTACAAGCTGGTAACAGCAACTAGAAGAAAGGTTTTTGAATTTTAAAATTGTCTTTAATTTTTTCATATTTTAATATATATATATTTTTAAAAAACTCTTAAAAACAACTGTTACTACATTTTATACACCTCAAGATGTCCCGTACATCATCATGGTTGAAGATGACCCAGAGAAGGGAACTCTCTGGAAGGATAAACTTGGATCACCAAAGCTACCCACCAGGGTTTTGACACAGCATAGTTAAATATCTGAGAGAAAGGAAAAGGGTGCGAATTGCCATCCATGTGTGATGATTCTACCCGTCCATTTATGAGACGATAAAACCTACATGTAATGAGCATTTCACCTAAGAAAAAACCCAGATTTTTAAACACCAATGATCCATGAACATCAATATCGCCATGATAAGTGACCAAACATGTACTAGCAAAGCAATTTGGATGTGACTACCCTTTCATTTCACGTTAAAGATACGAAAACACAACGCCCATGCCGCGATGGGAAAAAACAAAACTTCACATGTCTGCTAAGGTAAAATTAGGCCAGGATTGTGGGAGGAAAAAAAGAAGTCTGTGTAGCATATGTGCACAGTCAATATCTCCATTTTTGGGCTTGCTTGAGGTGAACAGCTTCTTCGATTCTCTGACCCAGAAAAATGGATCATGCCTCCCCTTCTCTTCTTGAGCAAGCAACACTAGCCATTCAACTAGGACAAGAATTTGCCTAGTTTACCTTCAAACACAAGTGTATGTGCAAGTCTAACTGTCCCAACATGTCTTGCCCTTTTCTAGCTAAAATGTAGATTCATGGTATCTTGTGGTAAAATACCAAAAGTTTTTATTATCATGCGAGTAATTTTGTGGTTTCTATAATCATAGCATCTTCAAATTACAAATCACACGCACACGCATGTATAAAGTTATTCCATAATTTTATTGATTGCTGATTCTGTAGCATAATTGCAATTTCAAAATTAAATTGTTACCTTGAAGAACAAAGGTAAATGGTACACACTGCATAATTGAGCTTTTCTAAATTATTCCATGATTAATTTTATTTTTTTTCAATTACGGACAGACAAGATTAGACAGTGATGAGCTTATATGGTAAGCAGTACACACTGCATGATTGAGCTTTTATAAAACTCTGAAGATATAAAACCAAAGGCCATAGAAGTTTGCTGGTATTTTCCTGTGCTTGGTGGGGCAATCGGGTATCCTTTTGTCTTAGGGAACCATTCCATGCCCTCCCTCTTTGCTCGATGGCCACCTCAACATGACCAGCCTTTTTTTTTTTTTAATCACTTGTATTTACATTTACAAAAAGCTGGTTGAATCTCGTCAAAAAAGCTTTAGCTTTTTTGGGCCGGAACTGCACGTGCCTGGCCGCTAGTTGATTCTGCTTTTTTATTTATTTTTCCTCTCAATTTATTGCTGTAAAAGTAATTCAAGAAAAAAAAAGAAAAGAGATGTAGTATAGTTGCGTGCGGAGATTATGCTTGGAGCAATGGAATCGACCCCGTGATCGAGAGGGCGCTGACTTGGTCTAACTTTATCTCAAGAAATACAGCTCGGGCATTTGGTTTCGTTCCATCTTATTTTATAGGATCAAGAGTGAAGACTCCCCTCCCCATACAGTTTCTTTTTTGAAAATCCTCCAGGCAGCTGGTCAATGCCATGCTGCTTCTACTTCAGTAATTTGTTTTAAGCTGTGTCCATGGATTGGGATTAGAAAACATGGAGGGAGGGCACGCATCATCAGACAATACTAGCTATTTATGTGCCTAGCAACTTTATTATGTTACTGTATATTTTATTTATTTATTTATTTTTATTAATATAAATATTTATATCAATTTACATGCATCTCAATTTATCTCATGAGTAATGAAATTAACAAATATATAAGTTTTTAATCATTTTCAAGTTTAAAAAAACTCAAACCGACAATTTTTTAAAAAAAACCTAAAATCTAATTAGTTTACCTATACTCTTTTCTTGGCATATATAACACTTTTGCTAGCAAAATCTCAATCCATGGGGGACAATACCAAGGATTTTCTGGTTGCGGTCACATTTATGTGCCTAGCAATTTTAATGTGTTCTGTCGAGCTAGCTAAGGTTTTCTTCTTCCTTTTTTTAATATCTGGTCGTGCTCTAATAAATTCCGAATTTTCAAATCGGGCTCCATCCCTTTCTTTTAATGGGCATCAATAAAACAAAATGAAAATTCCAGAATGGATCAGGGCTGTTTTTTACCATTCAGCAGTCGAGCTGCAACACCATTTTCACCTCCTGTGGAGTACTGGTTACCATCTGCCCCCGCATTGACACGACACGGCAATACAGACAGATCAACCATGACGAGTTCAAAATATTAAAGACGCGTGCCTCTGTCTTCATAATGAGGTAAAGGCTCAGACCGACGAAACCTGGAAGTAAGACCGGAGATCTCACCTGCAAGCATGGACCCGCGAGCTTAACATTTAACAACGAGAGGACCGGCCGGCCTTCTTACCTATTCAAAGCAGTGCTTGTGAACAGACGTGACCGTAACTCGAGACCTCTCGGTGCCCTGGTGGGTGTTGGGGAATCCGACCGGTGATGTACTGATATTTGCTCATAGGAGGCCAAGCACACTGACACAATATTTAACGTGGTTCGGCAAAACCGCCTACATCCACGGGAGAAGTCAATATATTTAGAGATAGAGAAAGAATACAAAACAAATACATGGAGGAGGAGGATTACACCCTCTCATACTCAACTCTCACCTCTCTTTGCTGCACTTGCTCTCTCTTCCTCTCTACTCTCTTCACATTCTCACAATTCTCTTCTCTACTACTTCTCACATTTTGCTCTCTAACATATGCCTCTATTTATAGGCATTCATGGAAGCTATTCTTGGTTTGTTGTCAACAATGGTGGCTACCAACTCTAACTTATTCAACAATGGTGGCCACCAACTCTAGCTCATTCAACAATGGTGGCTATCAATAGTCAATGGTTGGTGCCATCCATTTGTTGCACATGAAATGGCAACCAACCTAACAGTGGGAGCACGGCTGTACTTTTTTTCGAAGTGAGATATAAAAATGTTAAAATCATAAAAATCACTCCCGTAGACACTGATTTGTTGGGTTTTCAACTGGAAATAAAAACCTTTTCAACTAATATAATAGCAGCAAAATCCTCCATCTCAGTTACCTGACCTCTGTTTTAGTTTGATTACTTGATAGTTGATACTAGCATTAGTTCTTCATTTGGATCTTCCCTCCGCTCAACTAGAGTGGAACTCCAGGCTTCACGTCAAATCATACCAAAATCTTTGTTTAATATGAACAAAATATACAAGCATTTTTAACGTGTGTTCTAGCATCAAGAAGATTTTTAATTGCGAGCTCAAAATTCAAGAAATATATTTAATGAAATAAATTGTGGATGATATATATCAACAAATATTAAAAAAATTATTAAAATTAACTAAAGATGAAATCGTAAAGCTAATAAGCAAAATTAATATAAATTAAAATATTTAATACTTTTTTATTTTTTAAATTATATGGCAATATTTATTTATAGGTATAGTTATAATTTAAATTATATTGAAACAAGTATAATTTTTCCTTCTCTTATTAATATTTAATTTATCATTTAAAATAGAATATATTTTTTATTTTAATCATTTAATAAAAATCAAGAGCAATCAAAACAGCACGTAATAATAAGAATTTGAATGATTTAAAATAAAAATAAAAATAATAACTCTTTAATTATAACCTCCTTGTTTAATCAACTTGCTAATTTTTTTTAAAATGTTTTATCAAAATATTTTTGTTTTGGATAACATCTTATTATTATCCTAAAAGTAAACATGAATTATATATACAAAAAATCAACAATTTAATAATTTAAATATGAGTGTTTTTTAAAAATATATAAGAATAAAACAATGCATTTACATTGTTACAAGATACCTTTTGTAGTGTCATTAAAATTAACCACATAGGTTAACCTGGAGATCTCTTGACCTATCATCTTACATAACCCAAGATTCAAATAAAATTATATGAGGATTTGCTTGATATAATTTGGTTGACTTGATAGATTTAAAAGTATTCTAAATAAGTGGTCAAAACTTTGTTTGACTTAAAAAATAAGGCAAAATCTTTTTTAAAAAAACTATTAAGATGAAGACATCCTAACATGAGTTAATTTGACATACCAATGAACTAATAGGGTTTAATAACTTTTTTTAAGATACTCTGATACAAACCTCATGATCATGTGGTCACGTAAGCTACAATCAAGATTAATATCTGATCCCGAAAAGCTAAAATAAGTCTGATAGGAGTGTGATACAATGAAAATCTACCCGAAAACACCAACATTATTAGAATGACTAAAATGACATCACGAAGCTAGTTAATCTTTAATAAGTTAGATTTAGTTCGTTCAAGAACAAAAAAAATACAAGAATCACCCTCACACGTTAAAACTGGAACATTTAGAAGTAATATTCATTAATAGTCTTGTTTAAATAGTTTTTAAAAATTAACCCTAATAGATCTACCCTTATAAGTTGAATTGGTTCACAAACAAAACTTACAAAAAAAGCCTAAATTAAAAAGCGCATAACTTGATCCAAACAAGTCTTGTATTCTAAATCAAAACAAAGTTTTAATTAAGCTCAAACATGAAAGAAAATAATAAAAATAACTAATTTATCATTAAATAGTACCAATCTTTATTTCCTTGTGTAGATAGGATGAATAAGGAATCTTTATAAGAAAAAGATTTTGGAACGTTAATAAATCATTACTACTCTTGAAAATTATATTTCAACTCTTTTAAAAAAATTTTGGAACTAGAAAATTTTCTAAACAAGTTGTAACATCCTTTTAGAAAAAGGATCCTTGCTAAATAGAAAGTTCACAGGTTAAAAACAAATAAATAACAAAATTTATACAACTTGTTTTGACTTGTATTGCAAGTCCTTTTTGAACTTCTATTCACTTGTAAATTTACCCCAACATAGAAAAATGCCTTTGGAATCTTCTAATAAAGTTTTAACTTGATTCAACGATATGATTTGGATTTACACTTCACAAAACTAGATAGTAGAAAAGTTTACACCAAAATCTGAATCTGACCTTATGTAGCTATAATGAATAAAAAATCTTTATAAGAAAAAGATTTTAAAAAGTTAATGAAATGTTGCCACTCTTGAAAATTATGTTTCACCTCATTAAAAATTCATATGGAACTAGAAAATTTCCAAAACAAGTTATCATATCCTTTTAGAAAAAAAGGATCTTTGATAAATAGAAAGTTCACATATCAAAAAGAAGTAAATAACAAAATTCGTACAACCTGTTTTCACCTATATTGCAAGTCCTTTTTGAACTCCGATTCACTTGTAAATTTACCCCAACATAAAAAAATGCCTTCGTAATTTTCTGATAAAGTTTCAGTTTGATCCAACGGTTAGACTTAGAGTTATGCTTAATAGCGTAAAACTGGATAGTAGAAAATTTTACACCAAAATCTAGATCTGACCTTGCTTGTGTAGCTAGGATGAATAAGGAATCTTTATAAGAAAAAGATTTTGAAACATTGATGAATCGTTGCGACTTTTAGAAATTATGTTTAAGCTTATTAAAAATTCTTGTGGAACAAGGAAATTTCCAAAACAAGTTGTCACATCTTTTTAGAAAAAGGATCCTTGCTAAATAGAAAGTCTACAAGTAAAAAAAAAGTAAATAACAAAATTCATATAGCCTATTTTAATCTATATTGCAAGTCCTTTTTGAACTCCAATTCACCTATAAATTTACCCCAACATAGAAAAAAGCATTTAGAATTTTCTAATAAAGTTTTAGCTTGATCCAGTAGTTGGATTTAGAGTTATGCTCAATAGCATAAAACTAGATAGTAGAAAATTTTACACCAAAATCTAGATCTAACATTGCTTAGATTGTATAATAAGGTCGAACTGTATTATTCCCTCTCTTTTCAAGAAGATTTGCCCTCGAATATTGAATAAGATTAATAGTGACTTCATTAGCCTTTCGTTTAAGCCTTTAAAATTCTGTTATTGCTAATACCTTTCTCTAAAAACATTGTATGAAAGTAGTGATTGATAAGAATTTCAAATAAGCATGTTGTATCAATCACTTTTGTATATAATTTTGAATGATAATAACAACGACTCTTCTTTATCCTTCATTTTTCTAGTGTCATACCTCCTTTCCCTGTGAAATTTAAAGATAATGGAATAATCTTTTACACTTATCAACTTCTTATTCTAAAACCCTAAACCATGGCTTAGTTTTTCATATCCTTGAGCTAGATTCCTTCATTTCCTCTTCTTTACTAAATACATGACACAAATAAAAAAAAATATAAAAAGACAAAGACACAACAAGAATAGAGTTTATGATAGGAAGAATATTGGTTTAGACATAGAATTACAAATCTAACTTTTATTTGGATTAGAATTGATTGAAAAAAAAGTGATGAAAATGACTCAAACAATAGCCAAATATCCCAAATATGATGATAATATCTCGAAAGGAACAAAATCAACAGAAATAAAACAAGTTTTGAAAAATAACACAAAATAGACCCATTACGGCAAGACAAAACATGATTATGAAACCTAACAAAAATGCTATCTAAATGAATTTGAATGTAATATATAGTATTCATATGCAAGAAAACAACAAATCCTAGTTTATAGGTTGTTCTATTATGTTTAGGTACTCAAACCTCTTATATGATCAATTTGCGGTAGAATTGAATATCTAATTAAAATCTCATGAATATAATATCCAAATAAGTCTAAAATTAATATATAATACGATCTCACATCCAATACATAGAATATAAAGTCTCAATTAATTCTAAGATAGTTTATTTATGGTTCACTAAGAGTAGTGTTTTAATGGTGAAATTAAACATTGAATTAAAACCTTAAGCAAACATTATCAAAATAAGCATAAATTTTATATATATTATGATCTCATCCCCAATAGACATAATATAAAGTTACAATTGATTATAAGATAATTTGCTTATAGTTCATTAATAGTTGTGTTTTTGTAATAAAATTGAATCTTGAATTAAAACTTTACGCAAACGATATTAGAATAAGTTCAAGTTTGATACATGATGTGATCTC
The DNA here is from genome assembly GCA_015708895.1 of Populus ilicifolia. Lineage (NCBI taxonomy): Eukaryota > Viridiplantae > Streptophyta > Magnoliopsida > Malpighiales > Salicaceae > Populus > Populus ilicifolia. Next base: position 177,745 of record SRLM01001886.1, on the reverse strand, counting down.
ACTCCTAATCTTAAAAATTAATCCTAACAGATCTATTTTTTAGGCTAAACTGGTCCACATATAAAATTAACTAAAGGACTAAAATTAAAGTGGAAGAATTTTTAAGGTAAAAATATCAAAAAGGTGAGTGATGAATAGTAGGTTAAAAAGTTCATTTCATCCTTTGTGTCAATTTGGGTCAGATTTTCAATTTTTTTAAACAACAAAATTGAATTTATTCTTGCAAAATTGAGCACCAATATAATGACATAATACTTTTTTACACCACGATAATCTAATATAAAGTAAATTAAAATAAATTCTTAAGCTTAATTCTCATTCAACATAATAAGAAAGGACATATTCAAATAAAAAAACTTCAATGATCAAAGTGAAAAAAATAAAAACAAAAAAATAAGAAAAATTATATGAATTCATAGCAAAATGAGCTAAGCTCTGTAATGAGACTCTAAGCTTTTTTAAGTTTCCTCTAGTAGATTGAGACAATGCACAACATAGAAACTAAAAGGATTACCATGGAAAGCTTAATAAGCAAGAAGTGTTCCTATTTTCTTGTACTTTTTAGGGTAATTTTTTTTATCGAACCATTTTAAACCTAAATTGCCTTTAAAATTACACTTTGCATTTTATAATTTAGTTATTTTTTTTTATCTTACCTTTATTCTTTTAGAAATTATAGTTTGCATTCTATATTAACCTAATTTTTTAATTCGAAAGAAATTATAAATCTACCCTTATATATACTATAACATAACACCACAAAACTCTCTATAGACTCAATTTCTTTCTATTCAAACATGAATTCTATCTCCTATATCCATAAACACAAAATTGATTTTCATGGGTTATTGTTCATAGAACCCTAATGTAAATTAGTCAATTTCATTATTAGCAAAAAAATCATCCTTGTTAGTAAAAATACACTAGTGCCAACATATTTGTTTTAACACTAGATCCACTTAAAAAACAACCATAATGCCTATTGAATTAGAGTGTTAATTTTATGGGTTTATACGAGGAGGAAGCCAAACATGTTAAGTCAGACCAAGAGAATTCCCACATCTCTTATTTTTATACCCAATATTTTTGCCTTTATTGTAGATTTGTTGGTGATGGTGTTGGATTTAAGACTAAACTTATCAATATGTTTTTACTTGTTATCTCTCTTAAATTAAAGAGCATTATTTCTTTATTGCTTGTTATTCATACCTCATTACTTACTATTATTGAAACTAAGACAAAATGATGATAGATGTCAGTGAAATCGTTCTCTTTATCTAAGTCTTAGTTTATATGCTCTCATATTTTTTTTATATTGTTTTCGGTAAAATAAAAATAAAAATAAAGCATTAGTTGAATATGAATTGGTTTTAAATGAATAAGGATATGATGAACACATATATATACACAAGAGAAATTGGAAAAAGATGAAATGAGTTTTAACAAGTGAGAAAGTTGGTAAACTGGTGAAGGATTGAATTATTTGTATTAATTTAGAACAAATCATGATAGAGATCTACTTTAATTCCTCTATTAGTGGTATCATACTAATAATATTTGAATAAAAAAAACTTTATTAATCTTGATATGATATTAAAATTTAACCTCTTCTAACTTCCTATAATAATCAACTTAAAACTTATTAAAAGTTGATCCCTCAACACAAACTTCACTATTATAGGTTTTTTTTTACCTTGACCATACTTTTTGATATAAAAGACATATCCATTGATGAAATACTTGTTATAACACTTAATCTTTATTTCAGGATTTACACATAATAAATTCAAACTATCACTAACATTTTCTTATAATTGATAGATTTGATATGAGATTACAAGGATTAACAAATAAAGAGAAAGGCTCATTAAAATTAAGTATTTTGAGAGATAAGAATTATTAAGTAGTACTTACATATATTTTGAACTGCATAGCAAATTATTTATTTTGTAATTGAAAAATTTAAGATCTAGTTAGATGTGAATTTTGAAATAGTAAAAATTAATAATGTTGTATATGAGAAATTTTTCAATCTATTAGTTTATAAGAGTATAATAGAACAAATGTTTAAAAATAACATGTTAATATTATACTTATGGAATAAAATGTCTTAATACATTTTTGTTAAGTAGCACATAATTATATCTATGTTCGAATTTGATTTTTGTGAAGTATCTTCTCCTCATTATAATGTTTTGTAAATTTCATCCAAGAGAGAAAAATATTAAAAAAATCATACTTGAAGACACTTCCCTATCGTCATTATATCTTAGAATATGATTTATTCTTGTTTTCAAGTAAGACTCAAACCAGCAAGAGATAAATATTGAGATCTCTTCAATAATATAAGTCTTGTATATTGAAGCCTCAATATTCACCTTATGGTTAACTTTTTTCATTAGATTGAACAAATAGATGGAATAAAATTAATGATTTAATTAAAATAAAAAAAAATATAAATTTAATTAGGATACATGTGTAATCCCTAACCTATTGAATGAATACATTTATCTATATTAGACAAGTCCTTTAATTTTACCTCAAGCAGTAAATCTGTAGGTAGATGTTCTATTGAGTTGAAGAAAAATAAAGATAATATCATCTTAAATTTACAAGTTGTCTAGATGATATTCATGCTTCTCCATATGTTGGATATGCATCTTATTAGACCATATATCTTTAAAAAAGTGATTGATCTTTATGAGTGTATCTCATATTCCTTTTGACAATAAATCATAATAAGCAGGTAGAATGAGTGTTTGTATAAACATATGACAATCATTACTCTTCATTCCATCAAGAAAATATGCACTCTTAAGTTATTGGTAAACAAGAAAATCATGCATTCTTGTCTAAGGTAAAGTTGACTTTGAACTTTATGACTAGTGATCTATCATAAACCTACTATATATTCTTACAATGACAAAAAAAAATTAATTCTAAGTTTCATGTTTCATTTGTCTTCCATTTCATATCCATTATTATGTTAGAATATTTTTAAACATGTTTTTTTTTCAATAAACATGACATCCAATTTATGATAGAGGAGATTAGTCTTTTAATAAGAAAATTCTCAAAAAATATTGTACTTTATCCAATTATATGGATCACACCAAAACCAGGAAACTTCTATTTATCGGATTAAAAATCAAACATAATGCCCTCATATTGCAAGTCCATGTTATATAATTTTTCACCTAATAATACTGATAGTGCAACATCTTTTTCAACTCCACATATAAAAAAGTCATTTATATTCTTTTTATATTTATGCTTGGTTAACAAAAACCTCAAGTGATAATAAAAAGGATGTTTTATCACCATTTGTTAAGGTAAGGCCTTGTTATTTTTCATATAGTATAGATATACTAATTTTTCATGCATGCTGTAATAAAAAAAAACCATTCAATATATGAAATAATAATTGATAATTCACATCAAAGCTACATTCATATGAAAAATTCTATTTTCTTGAGAAATCATACGTTAATGTCCCAGATGACAACAATTGTTTCAACTTATCAATCAACAGTAAAAGATAAACATCTATATTCCTATCAAAACAATTAGGATCAAATATGATTGTAGAAAAAATTATAAACTCCAACCTCATACATATCTCTAGTTGCAAGTTATAAACCATGGGTATCACTGGCTAATAAGACTTTGGTGTCATAAATAACTTAACTAAATTGAATTTGTTTATATATAACTCAACATATATGTTTCGTGTTTCCATTGAAAACTAAGGACGCATCCTATTAAAGTACTTTTAGGCTTTTTCATAAAAAAGATGCATCAAGATTTCATCCATCACATCGTGTGAATGATGTTATGTCATACGCTTAATAGTGTTTGGAGACATATATAACATTTATTGTCTAAGAATGATTGATAAGTATCTCAATTTTCTATAAGCGATAAAAGTCTTTTCCCTTCCAGTCCTGAGCTTATATCAAGCATACCCACAGGTTATACACTCGGTTAAATCTATAGTTTCTAGATAATGTAACATACAGAAGTTTAGATACATGTTGATTTTCTAGTATCCTAAACCAAGGGATTTTATTATGGATTGAGCAGTATAAAAGTTATCTTTTAACCTATTCCCTTAAGGTAAAATACTTTTTGACATGACCAAAAGATTGATATCTTCTCTCAAAAGTAGAAGTGTCAAAGTAATAAATAACTCGGCAAGACTAGGATCGTACCATAAGGAAGTTAATTGTATAAATTATAAACAACAACAATATTACTACTACTACTACTAGTAATAGTAATAGTAATAGTAATAGTAATAGTATAGTAATACTAATAATAATAGTAGTAGTAGTAAAGAATAAGAAGAAAAAGAAGAAAAAGAAAAAGTTGATGAGAACTTTAAGATGAAAGATTAATGTGAGGATCAAATAATGATAACAACAAATATCAAGGTTAAAGGATCCACCAATAGTATTTCAAACAAGTATAGTATAAACTCTTATTACTCAAATGGAAACCTCACATAAAGGAGGTTCCAATCAGATTACAAATTGTTAATATGATTACAGTAGTTATCTTTTTTGAATAATGCTAATACTTGTAAATGTTGTCGGGTATTCATGATTATAACTTATGTTAACAACAAATCAAGTTCATTTTCATAACACAAGTGTAGTTTATACCATACGGTTGAACTATGAAAGTGTTAAGTATTTGTTGTACCAAGTATTATACAACATAAATCTAGATTAACCATTTAACAAGTAAAGCATTAAAAGTGAATACGATAACAAATACAAAACATGTTAGTATCAAACATTAAAGTCTATGTTAAGTTTACACTATACTTATTCTTATACCATTAATGTAACCTTTTCAACTTGACATAATAAACTTAGCTAAACATAATAAAAGAGATATATAAATAAACAAGATAAGAACATAAAAAAATAAAAGTTAACTAAGAAAAGAAAAGGAAATAAAAGGCATAAATAAGATATTAATGAAAGTAAAACTTAAGTATTACAAAAATACAAAGAGAGAAAGCAAAATCATGATCTTGATATGGAAAGCAAGTTGCTTAAATGCTTGGCAAATACCTTGACATGACCAAAAGATTGATGTCTTTTTTCAAGTGCAAGAGTGTTGAAGTAATAAATAACCCGACAAGACTAGGGTCGAATCATATGGAGGTTAATTGTATAAATTATAGATAATAATAAAAAAATAACAACAACAACAATAACAATAGTAATAGTAATAGTAATAAAGAAGAAGAAGAAGAAGAAGTTGATAAGAACTTTTAGATGAAAAATCAATGTAAGAATTAGATCATGATAACAGTAAATATTAAGCTTAGAAGATTTACTAATAGTATGTCAAACAAGTATAATATAAAATCTTATTATTTAATTGAAAACCATACACAAAGAAGGTTGCAATCAGATAAAAGTTAACTAAGTAAATGAAAGGAAATGAACAACATAAACTTAATGTTAATGAAAGCAAAACATAAGCAATACAAAGAGAGAAAACAAATGTTAATATTTTTATTATACCAAGGCATTGAACAAAGAGAGTAAGGATTCATCAAGAAAATAATCATCAATTAGCGTGTTGTCAGATGTTGAATCTGTTGTCGATTCTGATAAAGGATCCGCATCAATATTTTTTGTGTCTTTTTCATATGTGATTTCTTCATGAGAATAAATTATTTGCACATTTTTAGATTCATCAAAATCAATTTTACTTAGTAGATTCAAGTTGATTATAAACTAATTCTTCAATATGATCTACTTCTTGTAAGTTATTATCATCTCAAGGTTGTTTGCAAATGTTGAAAGTATTAGTCTTCAATGTTATGTTTTCAAATGACAGCTTTATTAGTTCATTCCCATAATTAATCAATACATTAGAAGTCGTAAGAAATGAATGTTCTAAAATAACAGAAAATGAATTACATGCTTCAACAGATTATATGTCCAAGACAATAAAATTCACAGGATAAATGAATTTATCGGCTTATACTAACACATCTTCTACTATTCCTCAAGGCACTTTTACAGACCTATCGACAAGTAAAAGAGTTACAAAAGGTGGTTTTAACTCATCTAGATTAAGACTCTAAAAAACTAAATATAGAAGTAAATTTACACTAGCTCCAAAATCAAGTAAAGCTCTTTTAATTTTATATCTCCAATAGAGAAAGAAATTATAGGACAACCATGATTTTATATTTCAAAGTATTATTGTTCTGAAGAATGATACTTAATTGTTCGGCTAAAAAGGCTTTTTTTTTCATATTCAGTTTTCTCTTCACAGTGCACAAAGCTTTCAAAAAATTAGCATAAAAAGGAACTTGTTTAATAGCATTCAACAAAAGTATATTGATTCTTACCTGTTTGAAAATTTTAAAGATTTTAGAGTTGTGATTGACTTTTTTTTATTTGGTCATGACATGAGAAAATGAAAGTGCTGACAAGAAATTAGTCTTTTCTTTATAATTCTCATATTTAACCCCTTCCTTACCCTCAGAAATTGACTTATCATCTTTTTCATAAATCATCTTTTTCACAAGGTTCAAGAGTGAGTTTTTCAATAACCTTACCATTACGAAGAGTAGTGACTAATTTGGTTTGATCCATATTGGCTTTCGGAACTACTTGCATTTGCATTGTATTAACTTTTTGGATTTTGTTATAGTTGAGATGGAAACTTACCTTCTCTTGGAAATTGAGAGTAGATATCAATTTTGCAAGAGTATTTTTAAAATCTCTTATATTTTAAGTAAGTTGAGCATTGATTGTCTCTTACTTTTTAATGAATGTATGCAATGTTTTCTCAATATTTCTTTTAGGAGGTGGAGCATAAGGAGGTGCATATCTATGAGAATTTTGAAAATTATGGTGTGCTTGAAACGGTAGTTGTAAAGCTTGTACACTGTTATTATCACTCTTCCAACTAAAATTTAGGTGATTTCTCCAACTAAAGTTGTATGTTTGTGAGTATAGTTTGTGGTTGGGACTTTGAAACCTATTTAAAGCATGAGCTTATTCATGAAGATATTTCTTAAAAGAAGATAAGGTTGGACGGTCATTAGTTGAGTGTTCATTTGTTTCATATATTTGACATACAATGTTTTCAACAAATTTTAATTGACCACTCTTTTTCAATTCTAATGTCTTGATTTTTTTAGCTAATGATGTAAACTTGGTTTGGAGGTCATAATCTTCCCTAATGTTATATATCCTCCACTAGACGTATAAGCTTTAGTTCTACTCAGTGTCTTATAAGTACCTGCGGTGTTTCAATTTTGAGTATTTTTAGCTAACAAGTATAAGTTCTTCATTACTTCATCAAGGTCTTTATCTTCAAAAGTTCTATTGCACATCAATTCAATCGTTTGCCTATCTTTAGGTGTTAAGCCTTTATAAAAATTTGAAATCAATCTCTATGTTTCAAAACTATAAGGAGGGCAAGTATTAAGTAAGTCTCGATACCTATCTTAATATTGGTAAAATGTTTCTCTTGGTTTTTGAGTGAAAGTGGTGATTTGTCTTTTGAAAATTTTGTTTTGTGAGATGAGAGAAACTTCTTTAAAAATTATTGTTGCATTTCATCCCAAGCACGAATAAATCCTGGTATCAAATTTATAGCCATGTTTTAGAAAAAAGCTTTAATTTGATGGTGTTTAGTTGCAATTTAAGTCATTATAGGTGTTATGGACTTCCTTAAATTCCTTTAAATGCAAGTATAAATTTTCTAAATCTAAACCATGAAAAGAAGGTAAATTTTGAATAATATCTGGCTTAAAAGTAAAATAAGATGCATTAGAAGGAAAAACTATACATAATAATACACTTGTTCTTGTGGGATTCATGTGGTCTCTAAGTGTTCTAACACGGTTATTCTTATTATTCTCATCATAAAGTGATTGATTATTTTCTTTGGCTATATTTTCTAAAAATAATGAGGATATCCTATAAAGTCTATTACTTAATATACGTAACCATACTCTCATGCACGTGTAGGAATAGAATAAAAGGAAGAAGAAAACAAAAAAAAAGAAGAAAAGTAAAGAAACAAAGTTATATACAAGAAAAGTGAAGAAAAAATAAAATAAATACTATATTTTATACAAGAACTTATCTCCATGACAATGGTGCCAAAAACTTGACACGACCAAAAGATTAATATCATCTTCCAAGTGTAGGAGTGTCAAAATAATAAATAACCTAGCAAAATCAGGATTGAACCACAGGTAAGTTAATTATACAAATTATAAATAACAACAATAATAATAGTAATACTAATATTAATACTAATACCAGCATTACTACTAATAATAACAATAACAACAACAAGAAAGAAGAAAAAGAAGTTGATGAGAACTTTGAGATGAAAGATCAATGTAAGGATTAGATAATAATAACAACAATAATGATAACAACAAATATCAAGATTAGAGAATCCATTAATGGTATGTCAAATAAATATAATATAAACTCTTATTATTCAATTGAAAATCACATACAAAGAAGGTTCCAATCAGTTTATAAATTGTTAATATGGTTATATTAGTTATCTTATTCGAATAATGTTAATACTTGTAAATGTTGTCAGGCATTCATGAATATAATTTATGTTAACAACAAATCAAGTTCCTTTCATAGCTTAAGTGTTGGTTACCATACAGTATGAGCTATGAAAGTGCAAAGCATTTGTTGTACTAAGTGTTATACAACATAAATCTAGATTAATTATTTAACAAACAAAATATTAAAGAGTGAACAAGATAACAAATGTAAAACATGTTAGTATCAAACCTTAAGTTCCATGTTGAGTTTATATTATATTTATTCTTACACTATTAGTGTAACCTTTTCACCTTGATATAAAAACTTAGCTAAACATAATAAAAGAAAGAAACATAAATAAATAAAATAAAAATATAAATAAGATAAAAGTCAACTAAGTAAAGGAAAGGAAATGAAAAGCATAAACTTGATATTAATGAAAGCAAAACATAAGTAATATAAAAAGAGAAAGTAAAAGCATGATTTTGATCTGGAGACTAAAATACCTAAATGTATGGCAAATATCTCTTTTTATCAGCTAAAATTAGGAACTATTGATTTGATAACTAATTGATGAGTGGGTAGCCAACTCTTGACTTGGTAACAATCCTTATCTTTTATTATCTATCTAAAATGTCATTGATAACGTTAGAATTGGAACCACTTAAAACATAAAAGTTGTAGGAAATTATCTCAGCTTTCTAGAAAAATAAAAATAAAGGTTATTTGAACTTCTAGAACTTCAGATATGGGCTAAAAACTTAATAGTGTTCTAGTTGCAGGATAGATTCAGATTTATTTGTTGTTGTTATAATTTGGACTTAAAAATAATTTTTTTAAATCTTGAGCTCCATATGAAATTATAGGCCTATGTCTTACCTTTCCATCCATATAAAGTAGACTAAAATCTGAGATCTACAACTCTAGAGATGATCCAATTACCAAATAGTATTCCGGTTTGGACTGTACCGATATCTCTTTTCTAAGTTTAGTCATCTTTTTATCCTTTCAATAAATTCATTAATCAATCCTTTTATTTATGTGATATGCCTGTATTTAAAATGATTATTTACCATAAATTAAAGGTATCTTATATTATTAGATATGTTATTATAAAACATGTTTTAGTTAAGAAATTATTGATACTTCAAATGCAAAATAATGATATAAAAACTTGATAAAAATACACTTTCAAGGACTAATCATGCCTCTTTCTATGGGATAAAATTGAAAACTATTGATTTGATGACTAATTGATGAGTGAGTAATTAACTCTTGATTTGGTGACAATCCTTATCTTCTCTTGTCTGCTCAAAATATCATTGATAACATCATAATTTGAACTAGACCTCATATGAAAGTTATAGAAAATTATCTTAGTTTTTCATTAAAAAAAATAGAGGTTATTTAGACTTTTAACACTTTAGATATAGGCTGAACATTGAATAGTGTTTACGCTACAAGACAGATTCAGACTTCTTTTTGTTATTATAATTTGGACTTGAAAACAACATTTTTAAAACCAGATCTAACATGAAAATTATAGACGTATATCTTACCTTTCCATCCATATAAAGTAGACTTAAATCTAAGATCTACAGCTCCATATATAACCCAATTACAAAATAGTGTTTCAGTTTGGACTGCACCAGCATATCTTCTGTAAGTTTGGCTATCTTTTTATCCTTTCAATTTTTATACTTAAACTCATTAATCAATCATTAATGTGATAGGCATGCATTTAAAATGAATATTTACTATAAATTAAAAATATCTTATATTATTAAATATGTTATTATAAAATATGATTTAGTTAAGGAATTATTGATATTTCAAGTACAAAATGATGATATAAAATCTTGATAAAAATACATTTTTAAGTACTAATCACTTCTTGTTCATTCAACGATTTTATCATAACTAGCCTAACTTAGCCCATAATCTTCAAGTGCAAAATAATAATATAAAATCTTGATAAAAATACATTTTTATGTACTAATCACTTATTGTTCATTCAACGATTCTATCATAACCAACCTAACTTAGCCCATAATTTAATTTGATAGTGAACACCAGTGCAATGACTGATAAATTACCATGATTTGTGCACCCGTCATATAATGGTTTGTCAAAATATTTCAAAATATGAAAAGACTTAGTTGTATCTATATTTTATTCTTCATCTATAATTGAACATTCACTTGTATCACCTTGATTCATTTTTATTATATCCATAACCATAATTATATAATGATTAATATTATCATTTACAACTTTATGCACTTTGTTAGAACTAGAAATTTACCCAATAATTCTTTTTACCATGGTCTCGTAAGAAATATATAGTTTTCCATGTGCAAACTAACACAAATATTTTTCCATTAACCCTTTTGATAGAATACGCCTCTTAACAACATTTAGATCAATAAACTTTTTATTTTTACACATCTTACATGTATATCTAATACCACCTCCACTAGTATTTTTCATATTAAATAATGTGTAATTAATAAAAATCTCAATCTCATTACAATAACTCATCCTATGCAACCCTTTAGATGAAACTCAATTTCATTAAATAACAAACAAAAATAATTTTTTAAAATCTCGAACAAACACTAACATGTACAAACCATATATTCATACAATAAATTTATATAGGAAAAGGCCATAAAAAAGTAACCATACAAATAAATTACATATTCTACATAAAAATATATATAAAAATAACATTTTAAAAATGAGTTACAACAAAAAATTGATAGTTTTACTTACTTGATTTGGTGAATTTTCAAAAAAAAATCATAACAAGAATACTAACATACTAAGTATTGGGGTGGTCGAATTTACGACGATGAAATCTTGATTTGTAAAAAAATAAAAAGGTTTTGTGAGTTGTTTTTTTAGAAGAATAAGTAAAAGAAGGGGAGAATAAGTAAAAAGGGGAGATAGATGGAGTCATATGTTATATCTTAAATATTATTAATGATTCACTGAAGCATAAATATTTTATTGATAATTTTATTTGTAATGATAACTTGTTATTTTTTATATATACTTTTTTATTTTTAACTATATTTCTCTATGTGATCACCGACAGAAAAAAAATGTTTGCAAATATCCATAAAAATAGCAATGTAGTATTTTGTTAATAAATATATTTATAATCTATCAATAATATTATTTTTCTCGTTATTTTTATTTTTATATGATAATTTTATGCTAGCACAACCATTTAAAATGTTGTAGCGAAGATGCCCAGTGACAATATAACAATCCTTCAGACGTTGACTCTTCCCAATCACAGGTGCTAACAGAAGTCCGTGCAAGAAGCATGGTTGCTCTGCTTTCAATCACTGCCTCATGGCTTGACAGAGTCTTGGCTACTCTCTTGAACACCTGTAGTGACCCTGGTCAGCCCCTATCTGCTCTGGATCCTCCGCACCTCAATCTCCAATGACATTTCTTACAAACACGATGACCAATCAATATAAGGTTTGTATAATGATTTATTTAAGGTTTTGATCGGCGAAAGATATTATTTAAATAAATGAAAGCTGACTTCAACACAACGTAAAGTTAAAATTAAAACCAAAATACAATATTTATGCTGCAAACTTCTATTGGACAAAGTAATTAGTTCCACATTGAGGGCATCATCGCATTACATTGAGCTTCTGGGCCCAAAGTGATGGGATAAATGTGGGCCCAAGAAAAGACCTTCAGCCCAGCTCAGGCCACTAAAAGTTTCTGTTTGTTGATGCGTGTTCTACTTGTGCAACTGCCATGCTCTTCACGAGTGTTATAGATGGGATTTGCTATGTTCATTTCTAGTTATTATAATTATAGTGTAGGTTATGAAATAATAAGATAGTGCTTGGGATATAATAAGTGTAAATATTTATTAGTTCATGACCATTAACAAGTAATTTCTTTATTAGTTAATGATTTGTAACTTGAAATTATTATAATCAACTCTAACAATGGTTACTATATATGTATATATATTAGGAGGATCTCAGCTGAACTTTATCAAAGCTAAAGTTTAGGATTTTCTTGATAAAATATATTGGATGGGAATTCTCCAAGACGGTAGCCATGGACGTTTGACTGAGGACCTCAAACTGGATAAACAATCTCCGGTGGATTTCTTCCCGGACACCGATGGAGCATCTGCTCCACTCCCCGGCCTTGACTAGCGTAGTTTCTATCCTGGAACTATGACCATCCATATAATCAGAAAAAACCAGACAGTTTTATGGGATCTTACATGTCTAAGACCAGACAGTTTTATGGGATCTTACATTTCTAAGACCAGATATTTGATTCTGAACACGCTTACCCTCTTAAAATTTGTTAGTGTCAGACAAATGCCTACTGTAGGAGGGAAGGGATATAGGGCGACAGGAATTCCTCGAACCAGTTATTTTCTCCAAACGACTGTGTTTGGCGAGTAGTGTACTTTTGTCACCCACAGCTTTTTGATTAGCGCCACACAATTCAGCTAATCTTATTTAGGATTTGTTCTGAGCTAATCGTACTTTCATTTTTGTATCTTTTCATATTTATTTGTGGGGGAGGATGAAGATAAGCCTGGATGCAATTAAGAGTCCTTTTCTTCTTGCTTCACCTACATACTTAGGGCTTGGGACCCTTGACGTTGAGAGGTTTGGAACTTTAATGATGATATGGTGTTTTAAATTATAGTTGTAATTGTTTTTTAAAGTATTTTTTATTTAAAAATATTAAAATAATATTTTTTTATTTAAAAAAATATTTTATCTAAAAACCTAAAAAATTAAATATTTTTTAAAATACAAAAATAAACAACCTTTCATCTTCTAATATAGTTAGTCTCTCTTCGGTTTTTGCCTCCATGCATGCTAGAACTGCTAAAGATCCCCTCCTTTTGCCTCGTATGGCACTTTGCCAAAGATGCTGGCTACCTCCATGATTTTGTTGGAAGCTGCCATAGAAACACACCTTAGGGCCGGGATGATTAGTTCGTCGATCTTTGATTAGCTTCTAAAACAACATGATGATAAGAATCTCTAGCATTGCTTCGATTTAATGTTCGATTCATTATATTAAAAATTATGAGTGTAAATTTGTCTCCCTAAGTCTGAGAAATGAATTAATTAGTCATTTTTATTTCTAAGACTAATTATTTAGTCCATTTATATACCAATGTTAACAGCATTTAATTTAATATTAATTCATTTAAAAAAAATTCTATTTTTCTTCTTCATTTCTCAACATTATTCATGGTGTTTTGATAATCTATTTTCTTATAATATTCCCCTCATGTTCACACCCTGAATGAGAATAATATAAAGAGAGAAACAATGGGCCTGAAAGCTATCACTCCGAGCTTCTTACCAGGGAAAAATCAACCCTACCCTATTATTTTAATGCTCTTAATTACGTTGTATAAGTTGGAAATTGCAAGAATACAAATTCAATTTCTCCCATTTTTTTTATTTTTTAATTTTCCACCAAGTAGCCATAGGTTAGGTGGGTGTCATCCATGGGGTCTATAATACATGAATGGCCTTACAAGTTAAATTAATCGCCACCACCAATATTGTATACTGAGTCAAGCAGGCCTCAACTCCTAGGCCCCGATTACTAAAAATCATCAAAATAAAATTTCTGAAGAACAGAATACTAAATAATTGAGGCTTACAGTTAAGAGTCATTATCCATATACATATATATTATATATAAAGAGGACCCCAAATAATTTAATTCAAGTCTGGGCGGCCACAAACGAACGAGGAAGAACCACACTCCCAATATATTTATGTTTCATCAAACAACAAAAGATGATGACTGAAAAGAGACTTCCAATATGTTTTGCTCCCCTTTCACACCGCCAAGCTAACCCCACTCCACCAACCCTACCGTCCATGAACTAATTTGTTTTCCTGTTTGGTTGCCAAGAAATCAAGCTTCCTGTTCAAGGGCAAGGAAAATAAATCTGGGCATGCAGAGAGGTGTGTTGTGCGTGATTGTGCTGTCAATTCTACAAGAGCGACAGTGGCCACTTGGGCATGCGTGGAAGGAACATTGAATACGTGCATGAAATGAATTGCTCATGCTGGGTTTTGATTAGTCAACATATGCAGGCAAGATATGGCATGCTGGTCAAGAATTCATGGAAAACTTTAGGGAATAATTCGTCCTGGGTTTTGATTAGTCAACATATCTATACATGAACAGGAGCTCGGCCATTTTAGAGAAGTTTGGAAATTGGACCAAATCATTAAAACAATTGAAAACCTCTAGGCGGCCTAAATCTCCATGTATATTTGAAAAAAATTCAGTCAGAACAGTTTTAACAGAGAAAGTGAAGGGGGCTTGAGAGTTTAGTAGCAGTTATAGTTTAAAATATTTTTTATTTAAAAATATATTAATATAATTTTTTATTTTTTAAAATTATTTTTATATTAATATATCAAAACGATTTAAAAATATAAAAAATAATTTTAAATAAAAATTTAATTTAAAAAAAAACAGTTAGGAAATACCATCTAAATGTCGCTTGTAGAGTTGTTAGCCACACCATGGCGAGTGCTTGGACATGGTCATGCTTTAAAAAGAGAGGCCATGTTCATTGCAACATCCGTACGGAATTACCATATGATTTGTCATNATATATATATATATATATATATATATTGCATTCACTGTTTTCAGTCTTTTATAAGAAATCTCAAAACTTGTTTATTATTGAAAACCAAGATAAATCTTTTCACGGAAAAAACATCAATTATATAACTAGTTTTTATAATAAATCAAAGCCATAATTTATATAATATCATTCATATTAGAAGTTATCATAAAAAAAATATATTCTTAGATAAAACTAAAAAATTTTATATTAATTTTATAATAAAAACTAGATTCATGACACTAATTAAATATAAAAAAATAGAAAAAATAACTATTATTTCCTGCACCGCTAAAAAGTAATTATATATGAAATAAAAAAATTAGATTATTCATGTAATTTTAAATAAAAAACTCTTAAAAAAAATTTCAAACTTGTAGCGTCTAGTTTTTACAGATTGATAGAGAAATATTGTATATTTAAAAAAAATAATCTTTTGTTTTTTAAAAAAAACTTTAACTCTCATATAATGATGGGAACATTCTCCAACATAAATCTTCTTAATGGGATTTTTTGTCTGCTTCTTGGAGTACGTCTCAATCGCCTTTGAAGGACAATCATTAATGGATTGCCTAACTTAACTTTTCTTAGGGCAGGCCATGAGTTACTTTTTGTAGCTTCATATCCCACTAATTTATGCCTGTTCATGGAGACGACATGCCCACTATCCTCTTCCTTTTCCAAGATTTTTTTTTTCATGGCCACTCTCCACCGCCGGGGAATCCAGAGGCATGTGCTCCTTGAAAAATCGTGTGGCATTGTCAATTTGCATACCTCTTCATCCTCCATTGATTTTAAGTGTTTTTTTTTTTCAAGTGGTTATTAAAAATTATAAAAATATTATTTTTATATATTTTTAATTAAAAAACATTCTGGAAAAGCTTTAGAAATGTCAGCAAATCTGTATTTTAAAAAATATTAATTTTTTATTAAAAAATAATTATTTTTTTATATTTTGAATGATTTTAATACACTAATCTCAGAAATAATTTTAAAAAATAAAAAATATAACATTTCAATATAAAAATTATTTTAAAAAACAACCCACTACCACGAATCCAAATACAAACAGAAAATTGTTGGTTAAATCCCACCAGTGTTTTTCTTGCTGGATTGTAAGAACTACCATCAATTACAAGTAAAAGAGGAGATTTTGACAAGGTGATATCCTCACATATCCATATTCAATCATAAGCTTATGCTTTTCGTTTGCAAAGTATATCACCAAACTTGACCTCATCGAAAGCTTTATAAAGAAAGCATAATAAATTTATTTATTTTTCAAGGGCATGGATGCATGCATTACATGGGCACAATGATTAAAGTGTGTTGGGAAAATTATTGGCATACAACTAGGTACTCCCATCAAATAATTAATCAGAAAATATTCAGTGTAAGCGCTTAGACTTGAATTCTCTGCATGAAGCCTTGAACTCGTCAAAGCTTTTTACAATAAGAAGTCTTATTAGAGCGGCTTGTACGTCAATTAGTTTTTTTATTGCAAATATTTCTAAAGATTTTAATAATTTCTTTTACAGGATTTGAACTTGGAATATTAACAGAAATATATAAGACCAAGGTCGCTTTCTTAGAGTTAATTCATGAAATACATATGTTCGGATTTCAGTTTAAAATATCAATAGAGATTGGAGATCATTTTTTTAGAGTTAATTCACGATATATATATATATATATTAGCATTTAAAGCAATATAAAAAATTGAGAAAAGGCCACCAATCTTTTAAACGAGAATGAAACTCAAACACAACTATAAATCTTATTGATCACAAGTTTCCCTTGGGATATGAATTAGCTCAAAAATATAAATAAATATCCATTATATATTTTAAATTAGTTAATGATTCGATCTAAAATAAAAATATCAAAAAAAATATTGAATACATTGATTTTAAAGATTTTGACCAGGTTAGATTTAAAAAATTTATTAGAGCATTAGTATATCTTATTTATATGCAAAAGGATTCAATCCAATCTCATTTGGGTTATGAGGTGAGGAGAAAACATAGCAAAAAAAATAAATCAAAGTGGCCATAAGGCTTTCTAACCATACAAAAAAATTATTCTAGTAATTTTAATTATGATTCCTAATATTAGAAGGATCTTAAGAGGTGGAAATGAAGAGAATTAATACCAGCTATTGCTTTTCTTAAAAAAACACACAAATTTGATATTAGAATTCCACTACAACTTGAAAATAATATAAAATAATATAAGCAATTGTTTTTCTTTTGGTTTTTAAGATTAATGAACTGCATAGAAAGTTATAAACAAGCCTTAAATTAGTTTTATAATATTTTTTTCTTCTCACAGTAAAACATGTATTTAATATATGAACTTTATTTTATTTTGTTGATTACGACCTAAGACTCATTTGAGTTTAACTAAAACTTTGTTTTTTTTCTAAAATTCAAGGCTTTTTTAGATTAGATTATGGGATTTAAGATTTTTGGATCAATCTTATAAGTGGATCAAATCAATTGGCTATGATAGATTCATTATAGTTATATTTTCTTAAGTATTTAAACTCTTATAAAGCCTAAAGATGGAAACTTTGTTTTATCAATAAGAATTCAAAACATTTTTATTTAACTTATGTGAGAGTGATTCTTTATTTTTTATTTCTTAAATAAACTAAATCTGATCTGGCTTCGTGACATCATTCAACTTCATTTTAATAGTGTTGTATCATGAAATAAGTTTTTGTTGTATCATATTTCTATCAGACCTATTTCAACTATTAAGGATCAAATCTCAATCTTGATTGTAGGTTGCGTAATCATGCAATCACGAGATTTGCATCACTTTCTATTGCCATTACCTCACTAACTTTTTAATTGAAAAATGATTAATATAGTTTTTCTTTCAAATAATTATGCTACAATATTTAGCACTTAATCTTAATAAATTCTTACTAAAAGACTAATAATCTGTTTTATTACTTTCAGTTTCACGAGTCTCATAAGTATACATAATCAAATTCTTAACACTTATTTTTTTGTCAAATAAATCTTTAATATCCAAACTCAATCCAAAAAGAACTTTTATTTGCCAAATATATAGACATAAACATAAAAGTTCTCAACAAAAACTAAAAAAGGAGGAGTGAATGGTTGCCATGTGGATGGTAGTTGAAAAAAATTATTAGTTACTTTAGTTTGTATATTTTAATACATGTGAATGAATCATTGTGTTAACTAGAGATGGAAATGAATATTTTTTTAACTTAATTGAATATTATACCTAATTTAAACATGTTTACTAACTACGGAACTAAAAAAGATTTAAAAAAAATTAAAGAATTTAAAACAAATATAGAAAATCATTAGGAAAGAAAATATTAAAGTTCTTAGAAGTGATAAAGGAGATGAATATTTTTTAAGGATTTTTTCATATATTCTGTGAGGAAAATAGAATAATTCATCAAGTGAGAATACCTTATATACCATAACATAATGGTCTTGCTTAAAAAAAAAACTCTATAGAAATAGTTAACATTTTAAGATTGAATGCAAAGTTAACTTATTATTTATGCTATAAAGATTTGCATACTGCATGTCACATTCTTAATAAAATATCATTTAAAAATTTACATGTTTCTTCATGTAAAGTATGATAGTAAAAAATCAAATATAAATTATTTTAAAATTTAGAGGTGCGTAATGTTTTACAAAATTCTTGGTCCAAACCTAAAGCTTTTGAAAGTAGTTTAATTAGTTATGTATAAAACTCAAAGCAATATAGACTTTTAATTTTAGAAACTAATGACATAGTTAAATATATACCATATTGATATTGAAAATGAACTTGCTAGTGATTCTAATGTATAAAAACCTAATTGAGGAAATTATTATAGTACTATAAGAGTAAATATCAACACTTAAATTATGGGTTCAATTTAAAGAGATAGATAAATGATTAAAGAGAAAGTAACATTTAAACCTATTAAAAAAGATAAGAATATTTTAGCTAGGCTCAAAAACATATTTTTTATTTTCTCTCTTCTTTATATCTATCTTTCTCTTATAAAGTAAGTATTGATAGTTATTTTTGAAGCACTCTAAAATTTCTTCCTAGTCTAATAAAGTTTAACTTTAAATGAAAAGCTTAAAGACTCAGAAATTGAAGGTTTGATAAAACCTAGAAGGATTTAAACAAATGAAAAACAAAAAAAAATGTATTTTTAATAGAAAGTAAAAGAACCATAATGATGAAAAAGACATGTGATACTAAATTTCGAATATGATCCAAATACTTTCTATAAAGCTATGCTTTTAAAAAAATTTAGTTTTCAAGGGGGAGTTACAAATGATAAAATAAACTCAAATTGTCTAACAATAGATAAGGAAAAAAAGTTGGAAATGATAAAATAAACTCAATATTATCTAACAATACTTAGATCTTAGTAAATTTACCACAACTTTCCAAGCTTATAGGATGTAAATGGATGTTTAGGAAAAAAAATACAAAATTGATAATTCTACACATACCGTCAAAGCAAGATTAGTTTTTAAAAACTTTACTCAGAAGAAAGGTGTTGATTGTTTTGACACATATGCTCTTGTGGAGAGAATAAAATCCATAAGAAATTTATTTACTTTGGCATCAATTTATAAATTATATATTTGTCTAATGAATGTTAAAACAATCAAATTAAGATAGAGACTTTAATGAAGTACATATGGTGTAATCTTAGGGTTTTGTATTTACTGAGAATGAGAAGAAAGTTTGTAAGTTAAGTATCAAAGTAAAAAAATAGAGCAATTGTTATGTACTTAGTCAGTCATATTATGCTGAGAAAATACTTAATAATTTTAAGCATCTTAATAAAAAAAGCTAACTCCTTGTTTGATTATAATGTGAAGTTAAGTGGTAATTATTATAAAATAGTAGCACAACAAGAATACATTAATATTAGAAATCTATATATACATTACACTAGATTCAATATAACTTTTATTTTGTGCAAACTACTAATATATACAATTAAGCCTAGTGTGAATCATTGAAAGGTTATCTCCATAGTCTTTAGTTATCTTGAAAATACAAGGAATTTGGGCATGTTTTATTTTAATTCTTTAATTGTGTTGGCAATAATTATGATGCAATTTGGATAACTAATTTAAAAGATAACATGTCAATCTAGATAAATATTTATTATTGAAGGTGGTGAGTGATGTGTTGGGCGTCTTAAAAATAAACTTGCATCTTATTTTCTATCATAAAATAAAAATTTATATTTATGACTTTCACAAAAAAAAGAGGTAGAATGGTTGAAGTAAAGGACTTGTCCAAAGCTACTGGCAATATTCAAAAAATAAAATAAAATATTAAATATTAAGCTGAGATCATAACCAATGCTAACTATTTTCTTTGCACTATGATAATAAAACAACTATATTGAAAGATTATAATAATATTTATAATGATAAGTCTAAATATTTAAATATCTAACATGAATATGTTTGAGAGTATATTATAAGTAAAGTAATTATCCTTGTCTATAAGAAGTTTATAAATAATTTGGTAAATTCATTCATTAAAGAACTATACAAAGACATGGTAAGAAAAAGCAATAGTGGAATGTTGTTTTGATAAGAATCCAACTTTGAATAAGACAAAAACTTATCTCTAGTCTAACGAGAACAACACATTTATATGTTTTGAACTCAATTTTAATTTTGAATCTTATTCTAGTAATTTCATTGCATATTATCATGCAAAGGATGTTAAGTGTAATCTCTTAATAAAGTTTATGATTTATGTCTTAAAAAAATAAAGATATGTAACAATATAGAAGTGGTGCCACTTCTAACAAGATTTAGGATTTCTTGTAAATATTTATAAAAATAAAATTCTTAATAAATAGTCATAGTAAATGTTAAAATCATTGTATATCTTTTTAAGAGATTGAATAGCATTACATGTGTAGTATCTTTGATTCTACAATGAAATATTTAGTTTAGTTTAGTTTATTAACATATAAAACTTTAGTAAAATCTAATTTTTAACGCTAATTGAAAGATTAAATTATAAATATATTTTTGCAAGCATAATAATATCTAATATCAAGTTAAAAGACTTAATTACAAATTAATGGAGGATTTTTTATGGAGGTTGTAATTAAAACAAAAGAGAAATGAAAAACACACTCCCTCAAAACATGTTTATGATGATGACCTTCTAATAGAGTAATAAATAATGAGTGTATTAATTGGTGGATCCTCTTTTTTGAACTACTTAAAGAGTATCTTTATAGTTTTATATGTAAATATTTATAATATCAAAACATTTCAATTAGCACTTAAAAATTAGAACTAAAATTGCAGATGAAATTATTTTTTATTTCACTTTTAGTTTTTTAAATTAAATTCATTGATAAACAATTATTTAATTTATTTAAAAAACATAATTATTTTTACATTACAATCTTATGATTTAATTGTGTTATTTCAAATCTATAAATAACTCATGTTTAGTATTTTACAGGGGTTAGACCCTCGTTTACAGAGTCTAATGGCAATTTGATTAGGGTTTGTTTAGTTTGCTACATAGGTTTAAAAGGAGTAACGATTCGGGAGACAAGAATTATTCAGATTTAAAATACTTTTTTTTATTAGAATATGATTATTTATCAAGTAGCTAAAGAACATGATTATTCATCATCTAGCTAGTAACTTGTATTTGCGCAAGTTGTCCAAGTTTTTCATAAGTATTCTTGTTGTAAGTAAATTTTGAGTGTTTTTTAAACATAATTTAGGTAATTATTTTAATATCTAAAATATAATTGTTGTTCATCAAATTATTATTTATAAGAACTAATGATATCGAGTAGTACAACTAGTCACTAAAGTGGTTGTAGTTGCAAATAGAATACTTTGAATTAATATATTATATGAATTCAAAAAGTTGCTTTCTCTAGAGTTTTAATCTTTCAAGTTTTTATTTTCCATATTGTCTTAAATATTTATGCAACATGACTATCTCATTATCTTTAAGTTCATGTGTTTTTGTGTCATGTGTGTATATGATTTTTTTAAGTAGTTTGCTTTAGTAATTTTTTTTATTGTGATATGAGATGTTTTTTCACATATAAATAAAAATTCACATGATATTATACTGCTTAAGATGAATTTATTTTTGACATATAAAATTATTTTAATTTTTTTTAAAGGCAAATAATGAATGATGTTTTTTTTTAATTTTCTTTTAAAATAGTTTCCAATGTCAAAAATTAAAAAACTAATCAAGTGATGCAAAATGAAT
Source organism: Populus ilicifolia (assembly GCA_015708895.1). NCBI lineage: Eukaryota > Viridiplantae > Streptophyta > Magnoliopsida > Malpighiales > Salicaceae > Populus > Populus ilicifolia. The sequence goes on along the minus strand of SRLM01001886.1, from coordinate 155,230 downwards.
CTTTATGGATTCTCTAGTTAATGGATGCAATGATCCCATTTAATGCTCAAGTTTCAATGCAATTATCATTTCAATTAGAAGAAATACAAAGAAATGTTTTATGAAATTTTTTTATCAAAACCTCAACAAAATCTTTTCTAAATAGATTAATATTAAGTCATCGATAACACAACAAATAAATCTTTATAATTATTTTTTTATAAAATCCAATAATCTTAGACTTTATCATTTTATCATATCACTAAATCAGAATATATCTAATCCCAATTTCAATAACTTTATATAATTTAAAAACAAATACCTAATAATAATTAAATGCCATAAAATAAATAAGTTCAATGAAAAACATTGTAACATAAATTCATGCATGTTTAATTTTAATATGCTAAAGTGGATTTATAATATTATAAAAGCCTAATAAAAAATTAAATCAATAGTATTACAAATATCATAAATTCTAGCATTATTTATATGCCAAATTACATTGCAAAAGTGTTAACCATTCAAAATTATATTTTTTTTTATTTAAACAAAAAATATCCTAAATATATATTACTCTACACAAGGCTATGATATACCTAAAATAACACATGGTATAAATAAAACCACATAATGAAAGCATATAAAATAATAAGTCAACATCAATAATATATCATGTTCTTAATTAATCTTTTCAATCAATTCTATTGTTAAACCATCTAACTAAATCATATATTTTGATCATCAAATGAATTAATAGCACTAACTGATTACTGGACACTAGACCCATTATCAGGTAACTAGTTCTACTATCTATTATCAGTCATTAGTCTTATTACAAAGTAACTAGTTTCATAGTCCATTTTCAGATACAATTAGCCACATTACACCACTATATTTAATAATTTTACCAACAGAATATTCTATTGTATTTTCTCTACCATTCCATCTATGCATATTTTACTAATTGATTCATGAATAAAAATGGTCATTTAAAGAACCGCTTGTCGATAATTTTTTTTTGTGAAAATATATGTTGATAAAAAAATCCCAATCGTTTTACAAACGGATAATGCGCACCCTGAAAAATTACTTGTTGGAATATACTAACAAAATTATTTCATCGGTGATTAGCAGTGTCATTTTAAATAATTTTATTCTAGCCCTTTGAAAAATACTGACTAAATAATTTCATTAGTGATGTAATAATTGAAGTGACATATGCAACAAGTATTTTTTTTAACTCTCTAGAATATACTAATGGATTGAGTTTGTTGGTAATTACATTTGTAATAATTAAAAATATATTTTAAAAAAAATCTATTACTCGCTGGAATATACTGACAAAATTATTCCATAGGTAATTGGCAGTGGCATTTTAAGTAATTTTATTCTAGTCCTTTGAAAAATACTGACTAAATAATTTCATTAGTGATGTAACAGTTGAAGTGACATGCAACAAGTATTTTTTTTAACTCTCTAGAATATACCAATGGATTGAGTTTGTTGGTAATTATATTTATAATAATTAAAAAATCTATTTAAAAAAATCTATTGAATAGAAAACGAAAATAATTAAAATTGCATAAAATTAAAGTATGTAAAAATAAATTATCTTGATATAAAATCCAAATATTTATTAGAAATTTATATGTTCAAATAAAATGAAACTAGCACAAAAGCAACACTAGAGGAGGAGGAGGAGGTTGTTGGTGTTCCTGAGACCATGAGGCCAAAAAAAGAGTGCTATTATAAGGTAACAAGTTTTACTGTTTATTACCAGTCATTAGCCTCATTATTGGGTAAATAATTTTATAGCTCATTTTAAGACACTATTATCCACATTACTCCACTATATTTAACAATTTTATCAACAGAATATTCTGTTGTATTTTCTCTACAATTCTATCAACTTGTATTTTACTGACTGATTCATAAATAGAAATGGTTCTTTAAAAAACCACTCATTTATAATTTATTTTTTGTCAAAATATCTGTTGATAAAATTTTTTTGATGGTTTTACAGATGGACAATGCACGCTCAGAAAAATTACTCGCTGGAATATATTGGCAAAATTATTCTGTCAGTGATTGGCAATGACATTTAGAATAATTTTATTCCATCCCTCTATAAAATACTGACTTGATAATTTCATTAGTAGTCGAAGTGACCTATGCAATATATATTTTTTAACTCTCTAGAATATACCAACGGATTGAGTTAGTTGGTAATTTCTTCTGTAATAATTAAAAAATATATTTTAAAAAGCCTATTGAATAGAAAAGGAAAATAATTAAAATTGTATAAAATTAAAGTATGTAAAAATAAATTATCTTAATATAAAATCCAAATATTTACTATAAATTTATATGTTCAAATAAAACAAAAATGGAACAAAAGCAACGTTGAAGGAGGAGGAGAAGGATGTTGGTCGTTCCCGAGACCATAAGACCAAAAAAGGGTGCATATGCACCACATATTTGTGATCTAATATCCATGAACGTTCAGCGGAGTTTTTCATTTTTTATAGAGAGTCATTCATATTTTTTATTTAGATGAGCCAAATGTTCTTGCACTCCCTACTGTAACAAGAACACAAACTTCAAAGAGTAGTTAATCGATATTGCTTGTGAGCTCTCAATAATTGAAATACTATGAGTCTTCAACACATTTTTAGTTGTAGTGTTGAAGAGTCTATACACCTGCTTTCTATTGGGCTCACCAAATAATTCTACTTTCATTCATAAATCCGAATTGAAATCCTGGTGGGTTAAAGAATCATCCTTGTATCCCTCCTTCAATTAACTGTCTTTTAGAAATAAAAATGAAATCATCAAATTCAATTCTAGAAAATAATAACTTATAAAAAAAAAAGTTAAACAAACATACCACAAAGTGTTGAGTATGGTTGTCAATGAATTGTTGCACTATTTTTTAGAGGTGTTCACCCTACCCGTGCGATAAAAAAAATATACAAAAATAAATATAGCGCACCACAAAGTGTTGAGTGAGGTTTTTAATGAATTGTTGTACTATTTTTTTATGGTGTCCATTCCGCATGTGCGAAGCAAAAAAATACAAAAATAAATATAGGCATTAGGAATGGAAAATTCCTACCTTAATGGCACGCTAAATTTTAGATTTTATCTGTATGTGAGAAAAAAAAAACAAAATTTTTTTTTAATAAACCAAAGAAAATAAGAAAACTAAGAACATGTCAAAAAATTCACCACATATTCCTATTAATTATGTTGAGAGAAAGAAAAATTAATTTCTAACCCTTCAGATTGAGAGAATTGAGGAGAGGATTTAAGAGAGTAGGAGTGATTTTCATATTAAAAGGAAAAAAACTAAAATTCTAATGTTCACATTGGGTTTTATACTACATTTTAAAGACGGGATCATTGACAGACTATTAAATATTATTATTTTAATTTAGTCCATCGATAATTCCTACAGTAATGTCCCTTTAAAATTTTTATTTCACATTAAAAATTTCTAAAAACCCTTTAGATGTTCTTTAGTCTGTCCTTGATTCTATTGGTAAAACTATAAATAATAAAAAGGTCAGAGATACATTAATTACCTACATGTTGAAATTCATAGTCCATCAATGATTCCCTTAAAAACCCTGCCACCCAATCAATAAACTTTAATTGTCATCACCGATATGTGAAGGGAACAATTCCCTTTACCTATAAAATACACCAATGGACACTAACTGTTGGTATTTTTATTAGTATTATGCACTGTGAACATTATCAAGGAGAGGGAAACAATTCTCTTCTCTAGAATACATTGTCGGACACCAATCATCAAAATTTCTATCAACGTGATGCACAATAAACCATGCTAGAGGGAGGGAAACAATTCTCCTTATCTTTGGAATACACCAATGGACACTAACCATCAATATTTCTATCAGTGTGTGTATAATGAATAGTATTAGAGGGAGGGGAACAATTCTCTTCGCTTTTATAATACATTGATGGACACTAACCATCGATATTTCTATTAGTGTGATGCATGGTGAATAATGTTAGGGGAGGGAGCAATTCCTTTCTGCTTTATAATACACCAATGAACACTAACCATTTGTATTTCTATTGGTGTGATGCATAATGAATACCGCTAGATTGTATTTGTATTTTTATTTATTCATTCTATAAATACTTAAATTAAATTATGCACTCACAATACAATAACACAAGTTCACATAGCAATAATAAAATGAATACTTCTTTATAAAGAATTTTGTCAATAAATATTGCATTATAGTTTATGTCTTCTTCTTCTTTAATTGACTTATTGTCAGCTCTATCATAATCTTCTATGTCGATATCAATGTTATCATCATCTTTTTTGACTTATACTTGTCTACTAGAGCTCAAAACAACTTTCAACTCCTCAACGTTAATATAAATACTTTCATCTGGAGAATTTTATCAATAAATATTACATTATAATTTATGTCATAATACAATAACACAAGTTTACATAAAAACAATAAAATAAATACTTATTTATGTAGAATTTTATCAATAAATATTACAATATATTTTATGTCCTTTTCTTCTTTAATTGACTCGGTGTCAGCTCCATCATAATCTTCTACGTTGATATCATCATTATCATAATCTTTATTAACTTGTGCTTATCTACTAAAGCTTAAAACAACATTTAACTCATCATCATCAACATAAAAAAAATATTATTAAAGACATAAAAATTTGAATTTTCTTTTAAATTGATCGAATGAATAACTAGATATGGTTAAATCAACTCACTTACTTGAAAGACATCTTCCACATCTAAGTCATCATCCTCATCCTAAACAACCTTGACATGACCCTTGAGTTTGGTTTTTCATAAGGATAACCAATCAACTCTTGAACAATTCTTTCTAAGAAAAGGGTGGTATGTAAAATAAATTTGTTGACATTACTTGACAAAAACAAAGATATCATTAACATTGTGGAGTCTAACTTTTAAGTTAATTTCAACTAAATCATGATACAAATCTACATTAATTCCTCTACTAATGGTGTCATACCAATAACATTTGAATAAAAAGACTCTATAATGCTCATTACGATATTGTAATTCAATTAACTCTTATAATTTCCGATAATAGTCAGCTTCAAACTTGCTAGAAGTCAATCTTTTAACACAAATTCCATGGTTATATGTCTTTCTACCCTACTTATATTCTTCGATATCAAACACATATCCATTAATAAAATACTTTTTGTAACATTTCACCTTTCTTTCACGACCTAGACTTAGTAAAGACAATATAACACTAACATTTTCTCCCAATTTATAAACTTGGTACATCAAGTACAATAATAAATAATGAACAAGAATTATATAATAAAATTAAGTATCCCGATTGATAATGAGTTTGTGATAGTACTTACATGTGTTCTTAACCACAGGGAAAATTTTCTAAGGAAGAACTATTAAAAAGTCCAAAAATAGCTATCTTCATTACTGCTAATGTTAAATGAGGTGCACCAAATAGAGCTTTGATATGGACTATCAATGATTTTCAAGCTTATAAAATGATTTCTAGTTAGAGCATGTATGGAAAATTAGCATGTCTATATTGTATGTAAAATAACAAGACAATCATACTAACAAATAATGATAAAACATCTTTTTTTTACTATCAGCAACAGTCCTTGGCAACAACAGATCACAAGTTCAAAAGGAACATAAAGAACTTTTTTTAGGTGAAAAATTATATGATATGCTATCAGAGTACAGTAATATTGTGTTTGACTTTCAATTTAGTAAGCAGAAGTTTTATGATTTTGATTTGACCTACAATTGAGCAAAACAAAACATTTTCTTAGAGCTTTCTTATATAAAAACCAATCTCCTTTGTCATACCCTTGAAGTCGTACACATAAAAAACAATGTGTTTGACAACATTTTTAATATGGTTGTAGACGTCAAGAGGAAGATTAAGCACAATATTAATGCTAGAATGGATAAAAATTTATTTTATCATTATAAAAATATTAAGTTGGTTTATCTCATATTATAAGTCGCAAAACTCAAAGCCAGCTTCACTTTAGATAAAATTCTATATTTTCCTGATGGATATGCCTTGAAATATATTAAGGGTAGTAAATTTAGAGGATTACAAATTGTATAAAATAAAGAGTCATAACTGACACATGTTTAAACATATATTTATTGTATGAGCTTGCTAGGATTTATTGCCAAATAAGGATATAAAATACACTCATGAAGATCAGTCACTTTTATAGAGATATATGCTTCAATAAGTTGTAAACACAACACATGAAAAGGCTTGAAATAAATATCTCCATACAATATGTAAGCTTGTGATGATATTCTCTCTATCATATTTCAACTTAATAAAGCATCTACCCATACATTTACCATTTAAGAAAGAAGTTAGAGGCCCAATCCAATACAAATAAATGTATCCATTCAAGATGTTAGGAATTACATATGCATCATAATTAAAACTTAAACATTATAAAAATACAAAGAGAGAAAGTAAAAGCATGATCTCGATCTAGAGACCAAGATGCCTAAATGTATGACAAATGTCTCTTTTTATAGGCCAAAATTGAAAACTATTAATTTGATGACTAATTGATGAATGGGTGACCAATTCTTGACTCAGTGACAATCCTTATCTTCTCTTATCTGCCCAAAATGTCTTTAATAACGTCATAATTGGAATCACTTGAAAACATGAAAATTGTGGAAAATTATCTTAGTTTTCTAGAAAAAAAAAACATAGAGGTCATTTGAACTTATAGAACTCCAAATATAAGCTGAACATTAAATAGTGCGCGGGCTGTAGAATAGATTTGGACTTCTTTGTTGTTGCTATAATTTGGACTTCAAATAGCTTTTTTAAATCTTGGGCTCTATATGAAAGTTATAGGCCTATGTCTTACCTTTTCATCCATATAAAGTAGACTTAAATTCAAGATCTACAGCACTAGATATGACTCAATTACCAAACAGTGTTTTAATTTAAACTGTATTAACATCTCTTTTATAAGTTTGGTCATCTCTTTCTCCTTTCAATTTCAATTTTTAAACTCATTAATCAATTCTTTTATTTATGTAATATGCCTGCATTTAAAATTAATATTTACCATGAATTAAAGGTATCTTATATTATTAGATATGTTATTATAAAGCATGTTTTAGTTAAAGAGTTATTGACACTTCAAGTGTAAAATGATGATATAAAACCTTGATAAAAATATACTTTTAAGTGCTAATAATTCATCTTCTTTCTTCTTCTTCTTTCACAACATTATTTCTCTCGTTCTCTCCTCTTTTCTTTTCTATCGCTTTTATTCTTAACTGAAATCAAGCATTCTCTTCTTTTCTCATCCTTAGGTATATGGTTTTTCTTCATTTTTTTTTGGTTTAATAAAAATCTCTTTTATTTTTTTTCCAATTAACAACCAAAATTAAGCATGTCATTAAGGTAAAAAAATTTCATTCCTTTATCTTTTTTTGTTGTTTTTTTTCATTATTTTTGTTCAATTTTATATTCTTAATAATTTTATGAATTAATATATATGAAGAATTTTAGTTATTGAAATATTTTTTGCATTATTTTGTTGAATTTTAGATATTAAAAAAATTGTTGTTCAATTTTAATTCAATGTGTAGGATTAATTTTGATTATTATTTTATATTTATTCTATTAAGAATGTTTTTAAAAAAATTTAGGATTACAAATATTATCATTTAGAAATGATTGTGTTGATTTTTTGTTATTATTGTAATAATTTTTGCATTATTTTATATTTTTTCAATTTTTTGTTCAATTTCAATTAAATGTGAATAGTTAATTTCTATTTTGGTAAATTTAGAATTTTTTTGTAAATTTAGAATAAAAGTATTATGATGTAGAAAATAAAAGTTTTCTATCAAATTAAAGTATGCTAAATTGTTAGTAGAATCTAATTCAAATCAAATGATTTGTGGCATATATATGTTGTATTTGCAGATTTAAAGTTTTTGCGTAGTCTCCTATATAGAGAGGTGCTAATAAATTGTCTTTTAAAAATAAAAATCATTTCATTTTTTATCCGTTAAATTATGTAGATGTCTAAGAAAAAGTCTATTGCATGTCTCAAGGATAAAATTGTTGTTAGTTCTTCTAAGAGTGACACTGACAACCACAAGTTATCAGGTGTTGAACAAGAATAGACACTATAGGCACAAGCATCAATTCACTACAAAGGCTCAGGTGGGTCCCTTTATAATAGGATTCATGTACCTGCGAGTATGAGGTCTAGTGGAAGAACGACCTTTCAATGTAAGTTTGTTTAGATTTTACAACGACATGTTTAATAATTTTTTAAAAAATAATTTCATTTAATAAATGTAATTTTAGGTTTACAAACATTGACACTGCGAGAGCAATAACATCGGCCTTTAAATTGTTGATAGAAATTCTATTATTTCAATGAAGCCAAGTTTTCAAACATCCTAAGTAGATACTACAGGTCGATACATGGTTTTCAAGGTTAGTATTAGCTTAAATATTTTTTTTATGTTAATTTGGTTAGTTTATTGAAATTACTAAATTTTTTTTATAAATTTTACTTCAAGAGAAAATTTAAATAAGAGAGAGCTGATAATAATGTTCTGAGGAGTGTTTGTGATAATCATGCTGGAATTACATAAGATCAAATTCAAGATGCTTTTTTTATTCCAAATATTAAAATTTAATTTTTTATTTGCTAACAAATAATTAGTTTCTGCCGTATAGGTTGCATGATTTTTAATATGAGGTGAAAAAAATGTGAAAGAAAGAGAATTTTCAAGATTAAAAGACATGACACTTTGGAAGGATTTTAGACCATTATACATCTTAGAGGTTGTACGGGCAAAACATATTCAATATGTCAAGTCCATGCGTTTTACACAATGATCATAGTCTGGTGCACAAAATTAGAACCAGTGTGTTCATTGTTATGTTACCACACACACTAACAGCTTTGTTTTGTTTATTTCACATGAAAGGTGGATGATAGGATTTTTTTTTATTAGTTGTTTTTTATAAATATTTTTAACTAACAATATTTTTTTCCTATAGACTATAGTTTTTGGACACAAACCTAGCTCGATGAAATTTTTTGTTGAAACACATATGTAAAGTGATGACTGCTAAAAAGGAGTGTAATAATTCGTGGATAGTCAAGCTCAGCACTTTGTGATATGTTGGTTTTTAATAAATTTTTTTAATTTATTATTTCCTTGAATTTGATAAAAAAATTTAGGATACATATAATAGTTACTTGAAGAAGAGATATGAAAACCATCTTTTGACCCATCTAGATCTCAAATCGGATTTGTATTTGGAGGCAACATCGTCTAGTGGACTCGATAAAAATTGCATGTATGAACTCCCAAGCATACCCTAATTGGCATTATTGCTTTGAAAATGACCAACCTTTATTTTAGATTTATTGTATTTGAAAGTACAAATGTTTTAATTTGTAGTAAGCATTTGAATTTTATATTATTTTAATTATTTTTCTATTTCTATTCAATATATTTTTAAAAAATATATATTTTTAAAATATTACTAATGGAGTTACTAATGGAATAACTCTGTTGGTAACTTTTAAAGAAAGTTGGAAAAGAATTACTATAAATGTTATTGTTATTGTTAACTCACTCATGAAATTATATATGGTATTTTATCAGTGATATGTTATTTACTGATGGATATATTGATGGACAAATAAAAACACTAATGACATTACACATGGTTTTCCTATCGAAAATATGTTAAATTTACCAATAGAGATACCAGCAAAATAAAATGAGTAATTTTTTTTAGTGTGTTTTATTCATTTATAAATCCTTTGAGATATTTATTATTAACAAATTATAAATTACCGGTAAAAATTTTTTTGATGAATTATTTCTATTTATGAGCTTGTTGTTAATATGTATATTTATTGTAAATGTAAATATTAACAAATATTTTTATTAATAACACTGTTAAATATAGTAGTGGGTGAAGCCTCCTAGTGATTAGGTGAAACTCACTACAAACATTGTTAGTAAGAACTATAGTTTTAAAATCTGACCTGGTGATCGACTGGGTCTAATGACAGGGTCATGGGTCAGATGGGTTGACCTGGGTCAACCCAAAAAATATGCCAACTCTTTAAAGTTTAAAGAATGTAAAAATATGCAAAGTCTCAACAACGCTAACCTTGGTGTTGATACTTCAAATTCCTTTCAAATTTTTGTAATAGTGCATTTGTTGAAATTGTTCATTTTGGTTTAATTTTCTCTTTGTGATTCTGCTATTCGTTTTTGAAAGCTAAAAAAATAGAACTCATTCGAGAGGGCTCGTGACTCATACTTAAAAGAAAAAAGAAAAAGAAAGAAAAGGATCCCACATTGAAAGACTTTTTTCTATTCTCATTCCCCTACACACACCACATAGAAGAAAGAAAAGAAAAAAAATAAAAAACCTAGAGAGCAAGAGAGAAATTAATTAACTTTTCTCTCCTAGTTGTTGATGACTTCTTCTCCAGCAATAGCACCTTGGTCACATACCAGCTCAACCATTGTGATCTTAAACGTGAACAGTTTCTTTCTTCAGCAATAAGCAGCCTCTATCAACTATGAGCTTCAATCATGCCAATAATAGCATGAGTTTAACTCCGAGCATCAACAACTTTGCTTTCAACTAAGAATCTCATTCCCAACATTGGTTTTAGTCAAGATTAGCAGCAACTCAGCCTCAACTATATTTATCAACTATAAGCCTCAATCACATGACCTTAGCGTGTCACTTTGTGTTCTTTTTTATGTCTATAAAGGTGGATCAAAGAAAGGTAGCTTACTTCTTTTCTAGAGATCCGCTTTTCTGACTAAAGATAGAGCCCCTTGGCTGGGAGGCATTTATTCATCTTCATTGTTTTGGCTTTTTAAAAAGTCAAAACGATGTAGTTTAGTGTGTGTGTAAAACAAAGAGAGAAATAGAGTCTTAGCCGAGTTTACCCGGATAGCCTGGGTTTGGGTTAACCTGCCGGGTTGGTCAAGTTTTGTCGGGTCAATTTTTAGATGGGTTTTTATTTAGATCCAAATTGATTCTAGATCCAGGTCAGTCAGGTTCCAGATTACCCAGCTGGACCGGTCCATATTTTAAAATTATAGCAAGAACAGCCCAAACTGTACTTAGTGTGGAGATTGTTTGTGTAATGGCGATGATAGACGGCTTCGTAGGTTTACGAATAGTCTTAGATTTTATTCTTACGTGAGCGTTAAATTGTGAATTATTCATTCGGTTAGATTGACTAATGAGCCCATTTTATGTTTATGGTTATGCTGGGCTGTAATTTACCCTTTTTAATTAAATCATACATGTTAATTGATAATCTTATAAGATTCTTAGATTATTTTTTTTTGTTGATACTCGAAGAAAAATCTACGGGATTCATCTGCTTTTCAACTTTAATATGATTTTTAAATACTATCATAAATTTTTATTTAAATTTTACTAATTTATTTTTTAAATTATCATGTATTTGATTTTAAAATAAAAATATTAATAATAAATAATTTATAAAGTTTCGATTGAAATTAGTTGTTTATTGTTATAATATTTGAATAGATTTGAAACATGATTTTGCTTTATTAATAATTATTTTAATTTTCAATCACATTTTGATATATATTTTTTAACTTAGTTTAATAATTATATTTTTTTTAATTAGAAAAAAGTATTTCTAGTTAAAATTATTATGTTGACTGCAATAAACAAAATATATATTGATAAAAAATTATTAAAAAATTCAAAACAATTATATATTCAAGTTTAATAATAATATAAAAAGATTATAAGATATAAAAAATCTTAGTTACGTTTAAAAGAATTTGAGTACCCCGGCCCCAACGATAATACCGACATCCAAACTAGAATATCCTAATTAACGTTCATAATTAGAGCGTTTAGATCAGCAACACATTTGAAAAGGCAATATAAGACCAAACACAAAAGAGAACGAAAAGCCACGTAAAGAGAGAATTGAAGAGGCTGTTAGGCGAGGAAGAGATTAACTTCTTGTTTGTTTTTTTGTATTTTAAAAAATTAAATTTTTTATTTTAAATGAATATTTATTTTAGAGTTTTCACATTGTTTTAATTTATTTATAGTAACAATATATTTTAAAAAAATATTATTTTAATATATTTATAAATAAAAGATACTCTTAAAATTAATTATAACTATATTTTTAAACAGATAATCTACATTATTTTTTATTTTATTTTTTATGATATATGAC